>JABASD010002214.1:0-29129 GCA_019776165.1 Pogonognathellus flavescens
GTCAATATTTTTTAAACTTAGAGTTTCAAAAATGAATGTAAATGATAATCCGACTGTAAAATATTTGTGTTGAGCGGGCGGGACCTATGTTCAATAAATCCAATACATACATACATACATTTAATTACTATACAGATTTTAAACTTGGAAGTGTTTGTAAATGTTAGAAGAAAATATACACAAATGAATGGATCTGAGATAAAATAGTACTTTGACACATTGAAAAATCCTTCTAATCTCACATTTCCATTTTACAGAAGGTTATTGTAATGGGGATAGTGTGTATTATTTTCATATTGGTTTGGGTGTGCCTGAGCGAGTGTTGGTGATTGTTGGTTGTGGATTTGAGTTTGAAGTTGAGATAGTAGAAGAATGAGTGAGCCCGGATAAAAGTTTGTTGAAATTGTTAATAAGGAGTAGATGTATCTGCATATAAAATAATATGAAGGAGATATTATAGAAGAGCTTTGGGGATGTTGACTTGCGTTTACTTTCTTGACTTGACTTGAACTCGTTTTGAGGAAGGAAAGGAAAGCAAGAATTGTTTGTCTGCGTTTTCTGCTGGTGAGAAGATGAGGAGAGAGAGAGAGAGCAGTAGGCGCTGCAAAAGTAGCAGCTTATCGTTATGTTCCACTAAGCTCTCCACCACCACAGAAAGCAACAGGAGCACTCTTATAGCAAACCCTATACATAATACGCCTTTATATCTTACCCTTCATCCATAGCCCGTCTTATACAAAATCACAGTTTTGAATATACAAAACGGTGTCAGCCACACTGACTATGTATCTACGTAGTAAATATACGCAGCAGAGCAAGTGAAGGCTGAGCTAACTAATGTAATAAGTTCAGAGTAGCAACAAATGCGCAGACTTGCATTTAAGAGATTCATGTTATGTTTACTATCTATATATGCATATACCTCTATATAGAGTATAGGGGAATATTTGTGTGTTGTGTAAGAAGTTTATTATATGAAGGAGAAGGGTTGAATTGAATCTGGCTAAGATTTGAGTGTGTAAGATGCTTTGAGTGTGCATATCTTGTTTTTATTGTATAGTTGGCATTTGCAGTGTTATAGGGCAGAAGGAGAGGCTTGTTGAAATTGATGACACTAGAAAGGACAGACACAATGGCTATCGTTGCATTTTGGTATTGGAGATATGTGCATAATATCTATAAAGTAAATATAAAAGCACACAGTGAGAGCGTATCTCCTTAACTGCGTGCTTCTGCTTCCCCAACGACACTCCCGGACTTTTCTATACGAAACCTATACGGGCCAGAGCATATATAAGAGTGGTAATGTAAATGCATTTTTGCTTGTATTTTTCCAGTTGCTGAACTCGTCTGACACGGCAGTGGTTTTGAAGCCAGTGGATTTGAACGGATCAGGATTGTACAGATGCGAAGTTTCCGGAGAAGCACCTTCCTTTCAGACAGTGACTGAGAATGGGCAAATGGTGGTCGTGGGTAAGAGCAACATGACTAAAGTATAAAAGAGATGTTGTTGATATGTCTAAAGTATTCAACTCTAAATGTTATATGCCTCATATAAAACACGTCCATGTGCCACACATCTCTATACTCAACAGGAGCCACGAAAATTCCCTATTATTCGGGTCCTTCTTATTCTTCCGGGTCTTATACCTTCCCCACTCCTATGTCCACCAAGTGTTAGCATCACCCGTAAATAGCACTCGTTCTATTTCCTTGGAACCGTTAAAGTGTTTCCGAATGTAAAACTGCGTAGTTTCTGGAATATTGTAAAAGAGTTTGTATTCGTGTGGAGACGGGGCCGTAAACTGTTAGTTATAGTTAATAGTAAGTAAGCAAAACTAAAGTGACATGACAGATGTTTATGTACACTACATATCTACAAGAACGGACAAACACTTTTTATATGCAAGTCCCATGTGATATAAACGTGCATCAAAACAGATACCATTGGTCAGCCAGATTCTTCTTTCCTTTGCACTTTCTCCCTATCTTTCTGCTTTCTCCAGACGTATAAACCGGCACTTTGGAGAGAAATGGCGAAAACAAGTTGACCAGCTCTTGCAAAACACTTTTTTCTTTTGTAACTTAACTTTCCGTCCTGTCAGATTGTCAGATACAAAAAAGAAGGACTACAATAGGATACAGTTACACTTGGTTACTTTATCTGGATACGTTTATATACTTTCCCAGCAGTTTACTTCAATTTCTTTATCAAACGCAGACACAACAGATATAGCGTCCACTTAAAACATGTCCCAGATTCAACTGCTGAATGAATGCCTGTTGCAAGAAATCTTTTCTGTAGATAAAACCCTTCTCTTTTAGTCATTACTACTTAATACTTACTTATTTCCCACCATTATTTCATTAATCACTTTTTTAACAAGAAGTTTTTTACAGATGTAGTTACACACACGAACGAGTCCTTCTATTATTAAAACAGTCTTGCTTCTGGCTTCTCCAACAAAGACTCGCCCAAGTGAAATAATGTTTTGTGCAAAAGAATTAAAGTAATTCAAAGAAAATGAATATAGAAACTTTTGTGAATTTAATAGAATCTCGAACTCAATCTTTGCATTTCTGTCTATTCTTACATTCTTGTAATGAAGTATGCAGCAGAGTTGTGCGCAGTGTGGGTTCTTGTGTGCATAGTACACTTCTGATTAATGTAAACTCTCCACTGCTGCTAAAGTTAAGTTAAGGAAGTTTATCCGTTGCACGCAATATATTTACAATGTTGTCCTGCACATAAAGAAAGTGGGACGAGGGAATTATGCCATGGCATGTAGTTGTGCAGCTCATAGCTCATGTAGCAGTGGAGGTACAACGCATTCAACATTTACTCTTGCAGCAAGTCATGTCATTCCTGCTTTTCTTTTCCATTTGCTTTCCCAAAGATCAAACCCAACAGAAGAAAACCAAAGACATTTCTAATTCAAGTCAGTGCAGAATTCCAATTCCTCTGGTGTTGTCTTGTCGTGTTCTGTCTCCGTCTTTCTCTTCTAATAGCTACATTCAGCCCCACAATAAGCATTGTTCTCTCTCTCTCCCAAAACTCCTCCTGAGACAAAGAGTACACAGATTACCATTACAGCACTGTCATTCATTGTCAGAACTCTCTATATGCACTTCTATAACCTCCCGCCGTATCCTCATCTGTGGCACTATAACCTCATGCTGTCTCTTCAAACACACACACACTCATACAAACCAACCATAAAACAAAATTCATCTTTAGCACTCAAACAGCAGCTTTCAAAATTTCCCCTAGAAATAAATCCTACACATTTAAGCTACAAACGGTCACAAACACGAAAATGGAAAAATTACAATGCCTATGTGTCTCGTATGGTTAGGGTGAAATATGAATGCGTTGACAATGCATTTCCCACTACAATCGAACAATGAACAAATATTAAAGATTAATTCAACTTAGCCGATTTCATCGGTGACTATTTTTAATGAAATACTTTTAATGAAATATTCAACCCGTTTATTTGAATTTATCTGTTAAACTACTTTATTGATGTAAGTAAATTATTACGGAAAGTGATAATTTGGCGTTGAGGGTAATTACAGCTAAAGTTGACAAAAATGTGATTTTATGTTTAGTTTGCGAGTTAAAATGCAAAATTATGTACTAATGCTGAAAAGGGTTTGGGTTTGCAGTGCTGTTGCTTAGGATTGCTCATTCTGAATTTGAGTGTATTAGAGACAGAGACAAGTTTGGCTATAGGGATCATATATTTGTCACACGGTCGTACAACTGTTCTTGTTGGTTAGTGAAGCGTGCTTGTGCCTTGTGAGTAATTTTTCAAGCGTTTTGCAAAAAGAGATCTGACAGAAGTTTCATTAGGGAATAGTACTAAGTCTACTTGCCTACGGAAAAACAGAAGGAGAGTTGTAATCGAGCCCATAATGTATAGCTCATGAACTTTAGCTTGTGACATGCAGTTCCCATTGGAAAAATTAAGTTTGACGGGATTAAGAAAGGACAAAGTGGCAGCCATCCACCATCTCCTCTTTCCCTCCACTCACTCACTACTTCCTCCTTTCAAATCATATCTCCCGAAGAACAACTTCCCCAATGTCATTCCTACGTAAATAATGTCCACCCAGCACACACATACGCAATCCACGTTAATAAGTACACCAAATTGGTTTCTTTTATTTCTATCGCATAGAAGAGGCAGAGAGACAGGAGAGCTATCTGTTTCCCTGTCTCATTCAATATTGCACAGACTTCAGCTTTCTTTCATTCCACTACACACACAAAACGTTGTTGCGTTGTATTTTGCACAGGCATAGAGATTGAGGAAGAAGACCCGTCGCTGCATTTGATCACATCCCATCAGAGTCAGAGCTGATTTTGATATGAGCCGTCTCAGCTCAACTTTTGTTTTTGTGTTTCTTCTTCTTCTTCCTCGTGTCAGGCTTCCGTCCTGCATTGTTTCTATTTATAACTCCTATGCGTCTGTATTAGACTTCTGTGTAGTTAGGCCAAACTCCTCCAGCAAAATAATATTACTGGCTTGACATGTGTTTCACCTAACTCTGTTTAGACGTGTGTAACCAACGTTAGGCCTACTTAGGTACATATGTTTGAATATATGTGCCTGTGTGTATGTGTGTACATAGAATGTAAACTGATGTCGAGAATGAGCCATGGGCACAGAGAAAGCACGATCCACTAAAACAAGAGACAGTGAAAGAAAGTAAATTCCGAATTGAATGCTAAAGGCACTATTGTGTTCCGTTTCACCAACGTCGTCCTGTACTGTAGACGTGTTTACATATTGTGTGTATAGAATTTACCAAACCACTATACTAGTAATGTATATGTATACTATGTACACTGCAATAGAAATAAATGTATAACCACATATAGGTACATTTACCTAGCAGTCAGAAGCAGACAGCAAATAATAATATGGAGATGTTGGCGAAACAAAGGTTGTGCTATTAATAACGTGAAATAAATAACTGCATGTGTTTGGGCGGGTGATATGTTTAGCTATGTGTATGGTGGGAGACAACACACGTAATAGAGTATAATTTTATTTTTCAGGGTAAGAAAAACAGAGGAGAAGTAGGAGAAGGAAGAGATTAATACTAAATATAATTACGCATAGAGTTGTTTGGGAGCATGTTCTTTGTCTTGTATTTCCTGGGTGAGTTTTACTGGGTTGACTTGAATGAGGTAAGAAATAGAGCTGCTCTTAGGTCTAGGACATGGCTTGTGTGTAGAGAGAGAGTTGATATTTCTATAGTGCTTTCCTTCTATAGGCGATGTTTGGTCGAGCGAAGCTTTAGCTTTGTGCGAATTGGGAGAGAGAAAGTGAGGGAAGAGAAGTCCCGCTTGGAATAACAAGAGAGGTGGGTATTACAGTGTGAGACAAGTTGTTCGTTCATTTCATTCTGGGTTCTGAATCCTCTTAGGAGACTCTCATCTTCAAGCCACAGTATTCATTAATTCATCAAAATTTCATTAGGAAAACAATTGAGCCCACAAGTCCAATGAAGAAGGCTCTATTCTCTCAAGAACTCACTTAGTCGCTAACTTGGCACCCACCAACACATACGCGCTCTTATACCTACTCCGCCTATACACGACTCACACATATACCCTCTCCCTATCCATTCTTAGCATTATCTTCTTAAATAACTATATAAGCTTCACGATTACAAAACTTCTTCTCTTATATACCGCTATAACACAATTCTCGTCTAATTCTTATAGTAGTAACTGTATGTCTAAAAGGAAACTATATGACTTCCCTATATAGTATACACAATTACTTATATATTGGTATAAAGTCTATTTGTGTACAATGTCTCATTCTTTAGGAGGTTAACTGAAAGTGATGTAGGTAATAGAGGCTAGATTGATATAGGTACTAGAGGTGCATTGTGGAAGGGTAGGGCAAGGTGTAGTGCATACATATTTATTGCATAGCTATTAATGCGAAGAGAGAATCAGTTCATCTTACTCTTATTAGCTTCATTCTTCCTTGCCTCGTCTCCTCCTTTGCTAAGTAAGTAATGTGTGTGCTGCGTGCATCTCCCAGTTATATCCGTCTATCTGTATATGGAATATCGTATATAGCAATTATGGTGAGCTCCAGCGTAGCTAACATCTTCACAACTAAGTTGATGCAAAACTTTCACAACTCGTTCCGTTCATAATGAAAAATTGGATTGGATGAAGCAAGAAGTCTCCGTTTCTTGAGTCTTTAGCAACTCACACTTCTCAAACACAAGCACTGTATCTTCCACACTCTTTTCCCTGCTACACTTAACCTTCCTATGTAATTCGACTCTCTTATGGAGGCATATACAGACTGGAGTGTTATAGGTATAAGATACATAATTCTAGTACTAATATCTGGTGGTGGAGTGTGGGACTCGACATACATTCTCGTGAAGTGCACCTCTCCAACTTATTCTTCTGTTCCATCTTCCTTTCTTATTTTACTATTCATTTCGACAAGACTTGTCTATTATTTGCCTTGTATGGAATGCCAACTGCCAGGCCAAGCGCAGCCAAAGGAAACTCAGCCAAACACAGAGCCCAGTTCATATTGCGATTGCCATTGACTGTGTTATTTCTGAGTATTACTCTACAATGGTGATTCTGCTGGAGGAATTTATATATCTGTTCTTTTCGGCGCTCCGCGTACCAATGGCTTTTAAATGATCCTCTGCTTCTGTCTTGATTTGACTTTCTTCTCTTCTTGTACTTTTAGTGGAACTGCAGTGCTCTCACAAGTGTAGCATGTATTATTATCGCATGTGTGTGTGTATTGAGAAAAGGCATAATATCTCCGACTCTCTATACATAAAATATGTTATATTACAATGTAGCGTATAGAATGGAGCAGTAAAGGGTTAGGGGCATTAAACGCGATGTGTTGTAAGTGTAGTGATAAAGCAGCGGAGGATATTACGGTGCGAGTTGAGAGAGTGAGAAAATATAGAATAAAAGCGGAGATAAAGAAAAGTAGGGAAGATGAATGTAGTTGAGTCCCGTTTCTGTGTTTGATCAAAAAGGAGATAGACTGTGAATGGCTAGTGCTACTGCCAATTTCTTCTTTCAGCAAGAATTATGGCTTTGAGTTGAGCCAATGGAATATATGGCTCTGAGCTTTTTCTCTGCGACTCTACACGACCAGGACCAGCAGTCTCCAGTCTACATCTCATGATCGATGTCAATGAAATTTCCAACTCTCTCCCACTGAAAACTCAAAGAGACAATCATGAAGAAGGATATAGTGTCCTTACACACACAGCAAAGAAAAAGAATCGAGAAAGACTTAATTGAACGTATAAGTGTCGTCCAGAGTTCCACAGAGCTTCTATTAGGAGAACCAAAAGGCAGATATACACACTCATATACTGCAGTGTGGAATCTTCTTTCTCCAACTGCCATCAGCGGAGTAGTAGCCGACTGAAGTGAACTGGACTCAGGACTTGAGAAATAAATAGACGGAAGCAAAATGAACTCGCGAGAATCGACTGTCGAAAAGAAGAGTTTTCCAGAGTACTTACATTTTCTCTTCAGATACGACATACGACTGATACGACACGGCTACTCCAAATAACAGAGCTTAGCGGTGTGCAGTAGTCCAAGCAGTAGAAGTGGTTTGCTTTGGTGATTTGATAGCAGACAGGCAACTCTTCACATGTGGAGAGTTTGTTCCTTTGGCTTCGCTTCCTGTATAAAAATGCACTGAGGACCACACCACCCTGTCTATACACTTTGTACTCCACTTACTTATAGAACTTGACTAATATTAGTGGAAGTGGTGGAAAGGGGAAAGCAATACATCTCGGAAGAAGTCCACACACATTGTTGGCCAATAGCAATGGTGGTGGTGGTGGTGGCTATGGCTATTGAGAATTCGTGTATAGACGGCTGGGAGATGTAGGTGCGGTTGGGTTTAGATTGACTTGACTATATTGTAAGACTGTTATCCGTGAATGGAGAAAGAATGAGAATAGGAAAAGATGAGCAAAGTGATGGTGTCGGCAATTTGGGATTTACGAGCGACACTTTTCCATCCATAGTCTCACAGTCTCGCAGTGGCGACGCCGAAGACACTTTAACGTGGCGGGTCTCTCTCTCCCCACGCTTGCAACGTTCCCATTAGACTTGTGACACACCCGCATTTCATGGAATATGGTGAGAGCCATGGGATTTTATGTACTCTAGATTTCCTTACTTGATTTACCGATCATGAGCGTTTTATTCGTCCGAAACTGTCCGGAGAGAGGCAGACAGCACATTGCGTCTCGCACTACTTGTACTAACCCGTAACAGTTGTACTTTATCACCGAAAGGCTAAGCTGGCCGCTAAAAGAAGGCAATGGCAATAGTCAATACTAATACTACACATGATGTCATCAGAACACACTTGACCGTCTTTCCTCCATTTGTCTTCGCTTCATCACTTCCTTTAAATAGACGCTCCAGCCAAACCAAGTCACCCGCCACAATTTATTAACTCCTCTAAACGTCCTTCCATTTCCAGGCCACGCACTCAACACACTTTTATACTTTTACACACTGGACAAAAAGTTCCTGTTTTTAGTTAGAAGTGATTCTTTGATCAGCAAGTTAGTTAATATGCGATGAAACCCCGCTGGAGTCTCGATTGAAGTTAAATGAGAGTTTTTGTCGTGCAGGAAGAGTGAGAGCTTATTAAAAGAAATCTGAATGAAAGATCTGGCGTAGTAAGGCTATAAGGAACAGTTCTCCCGGCTGTTGTACTTGTGACGCTTATCGTTAATGAGAAATCATTGTGTGAATTGAAGTAGTAGGAGACATTTGATGTCACGTTGTAGGATGGGGAAGGACTTTATGTGAAGTCGTGTAGCGTTCTGTGTTCTGCCTGTCATCAACTCAACTGTCAACCTGTTTCCAATTGGCTTGTCTGATGGCGAGTGCAGTCTATCTAATTCGCCTGTACAATGGGAGCTCGCCCTGAGAAAGGTACTCGCTTCTCGTGGCAACACACGAGGAATTCATATAAAACGTCCCTACCTACAAATCTACTCCAGAAGTAAAATGACAAGAAAAAAGAAGTCTTTCCATTGCTTCTAATTGATTTGTGACTTTGGGCTTTCTTGCCAATAACCTCCAACTTTCTTAATTGGATTGGCCTCATTTATTTCCTCCTTCAATCCTCCTGCAACATATTTTGTCCACTTCCATGACTTCCACACTTTCCATCCTATGTGTTCTCCAGCATACGGATACATACAATTCCAGCAAACCTTTTTCTTCCTTATGGACTTTTCCACTTCAACATATCCATTTTTGCTCTAGTAAGTACTACACTTTGTATGCAGCATAATATAAAGTGTTATTAGTATAATGTTATTTGATTTGTCATTTGTAAATAAGAATTCCAATTAATTAGACATGTATTACTTCACAGTATCCAAGTATTTTTATTACTAAAATTTAATTGATTTGACTTGATTTTGCAGATTTTGCAGAATTGATTTTTGCAGATTGTAGGAATTTGTGGTAGATACAAAAGGGATAAAAATTCGATGGGTCTTTGTTAGAATGTTGTCAGTAATTTCAAAATATTTTCTATAAGAATGCAATCAATGGAGTGTTGTGCTAAAAATGAAACCCGATTCCGCAAATGCAGGATAAAGGTTGCGAATATTATTTTGCAAAAGCCTCTGTATGTGCTTTTACTGTGAACGACACGGATGACAATGGATGAGTGAAAATGAGTATGAAAATGTAATGGAAAAGTAAATGACAGTGTGGCAGATGGTAGAATAGATTTTGTTTGGACAATACATTTTCATACTCACATTTCCATGTATGCTTGTTGATGGTGAGTGCTGTGACGTCTTTGTCTTCTTTGTTTTCTCTCTTTGTGTGAAGAGTGAAAGTTGATGCACATTTAGATATTTACACACTCCACTCATTCAACTCAGCACTTAGAAATATCCCATCTCCCAAACTCATCACATAAATGGATGTGTTCATCAATATGACTCTACAATACCTATGTATCAGCAATACCTATAAGTACACATAATGAAGAACATGTACATTAAACAAACTTGCGTGGATATTAGGTGTGTACTTTCGTTGCGATGACTTTATGCCTGTAGCGTTTTGCAAGTCTACCTACACACAAAGGACAACAGCATGTGAGATGAGACGAGTTTATTATTTCCGTATTTAAAGATATTGCGTGTCACGAGTCGCTCAACAGGATTTGTGTACAGCTTTGTGTTGTCTCCCCACTCCCGTCTGATGCTCACGCAAAATACCCGAATATATTTCTACATCCACTTTCTACATTTCTACTGTACAGAAGTGGTTCTGTGTTGATATGCGTAGGAAGATGAAGACGAAAGGTACTGGTAGTCTCCTTGGCATGAGATGTGATATGACGAATGAATAAAGATGAGTGGAGAGAGAAATGATGAATTTTTCAAGTGTGCTTCTCCCTGATAATTTTCATTCTGAACTGTGCATGAGATGTCTGTGTATCTACATGCACATAGGACAGAGTATGAAAGCAAATTATTTCATCTGTGCCGTTCTTCGTTCCAGTTAGTAAGTTTAGCAACTGTTTGTGTCCGACGTGCGTACCATGGGTCGTTTCATTCCTCTGATGTACTTCGGGAGTCTTGTGAGTGTGAATGGTTGTTAACTTTATATTTTAGAGCGTACTGGGTGTGTGTCTGTGCACAGTGATACGTATTTAACATCGTTTCCTCTTTGTATGAGCCACTCTGATGAAAGGAAGTCGGAAGAGAAAGGAAAAGAGAAAATTCTAATATACAGATTGCACTAACAAAGTAATATAAAGTAAATACGTGTTCTTATAGCAGCTACTACGCTCACGGCGTCTCTTCCCAAATATCACACCACTCTACTACTTATATAGGACTTGAGTGTATTATGAAGCTTAGTTTTCTATAGGCAGTTTAGTTTTTAGTTAGTAGTGACTCTGGTATATTGTATGAGTCGGGTGGTGCGGCGGGTAATGGAATAACAGTAAAGATATTGATTGCTCGGCAGACGGTATTTTTGGGTAATTGTACAAAGATTTCATTAGATTGCTACGAGAATAGTTATCTTTGTGTGTGTGTAGTAAAGTAAGTAAGTACTAGAAATGGAAGGAAGGGGGTTAGCTGTTTTACAGAAGGATCTCGTGCTCAGTTCCTTGTACTGAATTTCTAATGGCTCTTCGTCCTTCGTTTGTTGCTCCTGCTGTTCCGTTCTCTTCGTTTACGAGTTAGACACAGTTCTGTCTGTGTTCACCCAAAGTCATCGCACGATGTGAACGTGAGTGAGTCAACGAAAGAAAAGCCACGCTACGTAATCTACTGCTGCTCCTAGGACAAGAGGCAAGTCAAGAAGATAATAGCAGATAGGAACAAGGCAGAATGGAATAAATACGAACACTAAGTATTTGTACATCACGATATGCCTTCTCTCCATATATCTCTATCTCCACCTTATATTAGAGGAACACACAGCCAGATGAGAGGCTAAAGAAAAAGTAAGGCTAACTAAGTACTAAGTAAGCTAATCTTTGTCATTCTTATCATGTTCATATAAATAGGCTGACAGTTCTCCAATTAAATAATGCACAAGCTGAAAGAATAACTAGGCACTTTGTTCCAGGACCTACATCAAACAGGATCCTCCACACACACAGCTCCATATAGCCTTAACAACACACACAGCTCTTTTCTAATCACAAGAATACCATAGCGGAGCATTCAAATTCCGTCAGACTCACCAACTCAACTCCTATACACACACAACACACAAAGACATTTTACCAGACACACAATATTACTATTACTCTCTCTATATACCTAATACCTATATATACCTACTTTAAACTTCAACGTTAGTTTTCTATTTTCTTCTTTCGAATCGTCTCTCTTTGTATCTCTCTCTGTGTCTTTCCTCAGTTTACCTTGTAGTTTACGACTATATAGGTTCTAGAACGGAGTCATAGTGGAATAAGACACATAGAGATCCAGATACGGTGAGAAGACACACAAAGAGACATTGGTGGTGGTTGTGCCGGTATATATAGTTAACAGTTTGAGTGTAAGTACTGTGCTAGTGTAGTTCAGCGTAGCGTGGCGGGTTGAGTTTCAGATGAGATGAGACGAGATGAGGGAACTCCTTTGGGAAATCCTTCCGTGTCGTCGTGTCGCTCCTGTCTTGACTCTTCGGTAGCCAAGCAAGCAAACGAAATTCGCCTTGTCTCTTTCTTCTTCCTTGTAGTAATTCACATAACATATATGCGACTGCCTATACATACACTCTCAAGTGAAGTAATAATATATCGTCTAATGTAACAGAGTACTACTGAAGAAGGAACTTCCCTACATGAGAATTCATTCCTTTCCTCTCATTTACTTTCATCGCATACATTTGTATTTCATATCATGCTAAACTATACATTTCTTTTAACTGTTCAGGCACACAAGTAAAGAGCACGCATTTTAAACACTTGGCATGGTTTACCGAGCATGTTCCGTGTTACACAGGAAAAAGGACAACTTTTATACGTACTACATAGAGATACCTATGTAGGAAATGTGCTTTAAGCAGGAAAAGTAAAAGGAGACTTTTATTTTCTATGTTGTGCTATGTGTATATCTGCATAGGATTTTGACAGAGCTTGCATAGTAATAAACTAATAATTATTTAAACTATGTAGTAGTAAGTCTTGCTTATAATCTTGTAAAATCTTGTTGGTTGTGCTGTCGTGAATGTGTGTTGTAAAAGTAGAACTAAATTTGATGTCAAATTATAATGACTGAAATATGTAATGTACTTATACATGTAATGTAGTTGTGCTTTTTAGCTGGTGCATGAACGAAACTTAAATATGATAATTGATTTATTCACATTTTATCGCAAGAGGAAGTTAGAACTGCCTGTTTCTATTTATAAACTCATTTATTATGAGAAGCAGAATTCCCTAAGTATAAAGAATGAATCCTGAGTGAGTACATTTTTAGTAGTACTAATATAATAAGAACAATAATGTTATTGGACACATGAAGAAAGTTCTGTGATACATGCAATTTATTTTATTATAATAACCGCATAAGGACGTTCTATTAAGTTTTACATTTACTGCCGTGTGTTGGAGGAGGAAGTGAGTGACATATAAATGTGGGAAAGTGTAGAGCGATGCCCACGTGTTACGTATGTTGAGCAGAGTAATTGTCGAAGTAAGTGTACCATCGTGTATACCTATCAACGCCCAAGTTCCACCGTGAAAAATGCAATACAATGTGGTTGTGCGCCTTATTAGAATAGGATTGGTGTGCAAAGACGTCTGTTTGCGTAAAAGAGCAGAGCATTTGGAGTGTTGTAGATATGCGAATTGGTTTGGCGTGGATGTGGTAGCTGCGACTAGACTTTACTACTGAAACGTGTCTTGAGTTCCGTTCTGAGGTTTTATGACAATTTTTCCCCTTGTTTTATCACCTTCAACAAATCTAATACCTTTATATGACTCTGACACGAGGAGCTATCTAAAACTAAAAGTCTCTCTCCTACCACCACCACTTACAATATCACATCACAGTACAAATAAAGGTGAACCCCACAAAGCTTCACTATTTCTCCTTTTACTTACGTTAAGTACTGCGTCTACCTCCATAATATTCCACCATATGCTACGTAATCAACCTACGTAACAGCAGCTCCAACTCTTGTCACCAAAATCAGAGCTACTTACTAAAAATCTCTGCTGAATTTCGTCAACAGTGTAATTTACGCCGTAGAGGAAGTCCAAGTTGACTGTGTGCAATAGATCTCTCTCTCGCTCTGTGCAATGTACTTTTACTCCTTGTGCTCTCACACCAAAACATACGGACACATCCATCCCCATCAAATAAATATATTACTCACTTACTTAGTGTATGGGACTCCTGTGTGGGTAAGTACATATAGAGAGACTCTGCAGTACTATAATCTCTTATTGCACACATGGATACACTTCTTGGTTTGGTATTTTAGTTCCATATAAGTTTCATGTTCATGTAAGTAATCATGAGCAGGTATTATATTGCCTGTGGGTGATAATGGAGCTTATAGGTGTGTGCGGGAGAGAGTGTGGTATAAATACAATATTTGACGTTAGGTTTAGTGCCCATACGTTTAGTTTGTTCACCATACGTCGTTTACCATTGCATTGGATTACGATTACGTGATTCAAACACTGGAACTCACTATTACATTTCCACGCTTTCATTTCCTTACCAATGCAATCCACACGGAATAAAAGTTTTATAAGTCCACTAGAACATAATAAGAATCAGGCATAGCATTAAATTAGCATTTTCCGGTCCACTCAAAACACTCAGACCATTTTACCTTTATTAGTTGTAGAAGTGTCCGCGGGTTTATAGCTTTTGCCTTTTTCCAACTAGTAAAACACCAACCATCTCGTCTCATGGTACTTATGTACATGTATAGGTGATATTATGTGTAACGAGAATAAAGGCAGACTCTGAGAATATAAAAGTGAAAGAGACAATCTTTTTTGAAGTGTCATATCAGAGCACATGCATGTAAAAAGAGACACATTTGACTGTATGAAGTTGAGCTGGAACTGGAAAAGCGGGAGGAAGTTCTTTTGCAGTGGAAGATAAACTATGCCTGTTGAATCTCAGTTGGTTTCGTGTGGTGTTTTGCAAGCTCATGCTTTGCGTTTCCGTCACAAGGAACATCATGATGCATTCCCTAAGGATAAAAGACTCGTCTCGTCGTCTCTCCCGTCCTCGTCTTTACTTCCTATCAGCTCAATACAGTTCACTTGAGAGAATGAATGAGCCAGCTAACTCAAATAACTTAACGCGACCAGACCAAACCAAAAATACTCATTCCTCCTACGACCACCCTATGGCTCTTTCATCAAGAAATAAAACTGCTTAACTCAATAGCCTTTTTACTTCAACTTATACATTACCCGCATACAACTCCTCTACAAATAAACTTCTCCGGTATATTACATTCTCCATACAATCTTGTATTTTTAGTAGAGCGTGCGTTTCTCCTTAACAAAGCTGAGGTTGCTGAAGCATACACATTTCAGTTGCATTTGAAGAGAGTCGAGTGATTTGTCCTTGCGATTGAACCATATACAGATATTGAGATATTGCATAACACTCGTAAGTAAATAGGTAGGTCGACCGAAGTTCAATTTCATATAAAAAGGAGAAATGCAGTGTAATGAAAATGATGGCGATTGAAGAGATGTATTTCTGCATTTGTGCAAAGACTGTATGTTATTTTAGATTTATATAGGAATAAAGTTTGAGAGTATGTGTATATTGCACTGGAGATGTTGAACTAGTTGGAGAAAGGGCTCGTTGGGATGATATGATTGAATGGTATGCACAAAGGAGGGGAAAGGAGAAAGTGACAAAAGAATTGTATGTTCTGGGTTGGAGCGAATCGGCTTATAAATGTTTGCAAGTGCTGGGAGTGGATTGTGATAGGAAAGAGGATGGAAGAGGATTGAATGAAGATGAAGAGAGTGCAGAAGAAGAAATGATTTGCTTTCCTTATTTGCCGTATAATAACATGTAACATGACTGCACTGACTTCAGAGACTATTAGTAAAAGAAGAAGCACTTGCATGACGCAGTGCCATTACATTCAGCGAAACTCCATTGCTCGTCCATGTCTACAAGTAAAGTACATCTAAATCGTTTCGTCAAATTTCGTTTTATTTAGGATGATGATGATGATTGAAGCTGGAGAGCAGAGCATGAGCCTTTCAAACCTCTTCTCATCCTCTTTTCATTCTTTGTGCAATTTTAATTCGCCAAGAAATTGAGTACCTTCGTACCTCTACAGTTCCGTTTCGTTAGCTTCAATTCGCTTTGCTCCGAGTTAAGTCGCCCCGCCGCCATTCCGCTCAACTCACATTCTACATCCAAAGGCTTCACCCTTCCAATAAAATACAATCTCCTCTGTTTAAAGCATGAATAAACACCACGTTCTATACCCCACTACACATATTCACATGTGGCCTACAAAAATAAAACTTTCGTTAATGCATGTAATAAAGCAGCGGAAGAATATACATTAACAACAGTTAGTTGTTAAATGTTGTGTCAACTTATTTGCCAATTGGTGTGTCAACTTATTTGCCAATAGTTGTGTCAACTTATTTGCCAATAGTTGTGTCAACTTATATTCGCCAATTGTTTTGTCAACTTATTTGTCAATTGTTGTGTAAACTGACTTATTTGAAAAAGTTTTAACGAATCAAGTTAATAGGTTCTCGAAATATCGCTGTCACAAATAGTAGACAACCAGAATGTTCCTACTTAATATTTTTATAACACCGATTGACCCCGTTTTCAAATTTGACCTTTGTTGTGACCTAGAGATCAAGTATGATAAGTTTGATCGAATTGTGTTAATCCGTTGGTGAGTTACGGTGGTCACAGACAGACGGACGTACAGATAGGCGTTCCCGTATAAAGCAGCTTCCGCTACTTGATACGCGTGTTCCATTCCATACATGAGTTGAGTACGTACATTAATATTATTCACATAAGTACCAATAGACATTCACAGAATATAATACTATTCTTGTATGTATTCACAAAGCTTGTACTTTATTAGGTCATATATCTTGGTTTTGAATTTATACGATTGTACGTATTGTGAGTATTATTACCATAATGTGCGCATATTACGCGAACTATTTTGGCAAATATGAACAATAATGCAGTTGATATATTCTGTGATGCTTTTGTAAAGAGGAAGAGCTAAGGGAAGTATTTATTTGGAAATGTCGGGGTATTGTAGTAAGTTGGTAGTTTTGAGTTACTCTTGTGACAGCTCCTATGTGTAGTTTTACATGGACATGAATAGGAGGAGTGAGATGAGAGAGAGAGAAGTCTGTGTCATGTCCCGATGGCCACATTGAAGAATCTCATAAAGCTGGATTGGCATTGGCACGTATTGGTTGTGTAGTGTTCTAACTGTGTATCGTGTAAGAGAGAAGAGATATGGCGGTGAAGACTGGGAAGAGTTGCAGAAGAGTCCAGATGAATGTGCTGCAGTGTGTATGTGTACATGGATGAGATAGATTTGTAGAAGACATAGAGCCTCTACGACCACGACGAACACACGTAATGTAGTAATACATTTCTTGTTAGAGAATCGAAAGTCTTAAAGTTGCCTATGCATTTTATGTTGAGTTGTTATGCATGCAAGTCAGGAAGAGCTGAGGGATCCCCTGGAGACCCTTTGACTCGGCAAGAGACATGGCGTCTAGTGTAAATGTGACCTCATCTGTGTCTTCCTCTCCTCATCGTCCTATCTAACGAAGCCAAAGCACTAACCCATCCAATGAAACATATTTCCCCTACAACTACATACAACTCTGCGGATACTACTTATCCCGCTTATATTTCGTGGAGATGTTTGCTGGCAGTAAAGTAAATACGAGGAGAAGGATCCATCTCACATATCTCAAACATTACATTACATAATGGCATCGAAATGTCTTGATACTAAGTCTTCCCGCTTTATTTCCGATCTCTCCGTGCCAATTTCCTTTCATAGGCCATCCAATCAATAAATGTATTTTCTAAACGGAGCTTCAACACACCTGGGACTCCATTTCCCCTACACCACACACCACTATGACATAACAGACGCGTACACATTTTTCTTTTGTGTGAGCATTCTCTGCACTGCTGTGTGTAGGAAACATTTAGCGTAATGTTCTTCTGCGTGTAGAGCATGGAGAGATGTGTTTGGAAGGACGAGTAGTAGTGAGGGTAAAGCTTAAACGAGGAGAGAGAGACAGAGAGAGAAAAGAAATTGACGGTGTGCCTGTCACATTTGCTTTGTGTTAGATTTACCGGACGATGGTCCTCACATTGATGGGGGAAAGCCGAGATACCAAATAGGAGACACGGTCAAAGTCAACTGTACATCAACCAGATCTAGTCCTGCTGCCAAACTCACCTGGTATATCAATCAAGAGCCGGTATGACTCAAATATCAACACTTCACCTAAAACTACACCGTCTTGTCTTTTTACACTTTTTTTCGTTTCATTCACTTTTATTTTCTCCCTTGTGACTACTAAAAACTTTCTAATACAGTAATTCAGTAATCTATGCATGTTTACCTTGTTTAATCTTTTGCATCTTCTTTTTAACTATACAGATTATATATACATATACGTACTATTACTATAATTATATAGGCATTGCTTACTAAAACAATAATATTATTTGTGCAGCACGAGTTAAATTAACAGAGTTGAAGTGTCATTTGAATATTAATGAAAGCGTTCTCCGTGTTCATTTATTATTCTTGTGTTATTTATAGTTTTTTAGGAGTTTTTGCCTTTGGGGGTAGTTGCTGCTGGAAGAGGATTAGTTTTATGTAATGCTGTTGCTTTGATAGTAAATATTTAGAGTGGGAGTATGAGCGTGTGAGAAAAATGTGTTACAGTTTTGGTTGATGTTGTTGGATGGATTGTGCTTTTGCAGGCGGAGGAAACGCTCATGAAGCGATATCCCATCATCCAAGATCATGACGGTCTTGAAACTTCCATCCTCGGATTAGAGTTTAAGGTAAAAGACAAACAGAGACGCTGCGGTCTCACTCTGTCACTTCTAGAAAGATTTACACTCTTCTTCTTCACTCCCACAGAGTCACTCTAATCTTCTCGTGTATCAATACAACCAGCAATTCCTAATTCCTTGGAAAACAGTCAAGTCAAAGCTACAGCCATGCACAAACTGTACAAACACGCAATGTGAAAATTACATAATGTATCGTGCCTGGAAAAAATATTACTGGGAAATTGCTGCATGAAAGTTAATTATAATTTTGCTAAACGCATATACAGTCGTTTACATGAAGGTGTGGATTCATTTGTTGGTTGTGAATACATTTATTGGCCTGGAATTGTTGAGGAAAGAAAGTGCGAGAGAAAAAGTGCACAAAGGAATTTGTAGTAGGAAGATTTGACTTGACTGTGTTAAAGTTAGTGGAGTGAAGAAGAATTGGAAAGCTTGTTTAGTTTTGTAAATCTACACGTAACCCTTGCAGTGTGACTCACAGTGTGAAACGTTGCATTCACTTGAATTAGATTATTCATGAGGATCTCGTTGTCACTTTGTCACCCTCACTTGTCTCCTTTATTCTTATGTACATTTTATTCCCTTTCTCGTCTTACCTTCCCTTTGACATCACAATTCCTTACGAAAGTCTTCATGCCATGTAAATGAGATATAAGAAATTTCGCATTGCACCACCCCCTCCCGTCTCTCCTTTTCTTTCCTGCTTCTATACTCACAATCTATATATGTGTAACTTACTTTGAAAAATGGATGCTATATATAAATGTGTAATATAACTGTATTTTATTTGCTGTGTGTGAATGTACTTGTGTACATTGCTAAAAAATACTACAGGTGCGACACAAGCATTTCAAGAAAGGCGATTTAAAAATGAAATGTTTGGCCACGATTGCAACACTTTACTGGCGAAGCAACGAGGAGAGTGTGGAAGGAGATCGTCCACAAAAAGCACCTGTCCTCGAAAGCAGAGAGACATTTGCTCCTGGGAAGAGAGGCAAGTCTTCTTCTTATCAAATCTCTTGTCTTATACTTTCTTACGCATCTTATCTAGAAAACCTCTGTCTCTCTCTCTCAACACCTTAAAATCTTTAAAATCTCTTTTTTACACTTTTCTTCATTTCAACCTGTCAAATTTTTTCAACCATTAATTCCTTCTTCAGTTAAACTTTTTTTCACTTGCTAAATATTTTCTCACAACAAACGTCAGTAATACAACACAAACAATTCTTCTTCAACTGCAACTGTTTTTAGTGAATAGAATTTTTATGACCAAAAACAACCATTGTTGAAATATCCGCAAATTATTACATTATTTGCTTACAAAATTACATTTCAATAGCATAAACGATAAATTTGTTAGGTTGACTATAGTAGAAATGTATGAATGAGCAAACACGCTTAGGTATTACATTAATGTTTGCGTTGAAAACTTAATACGTTATAAATTCCGGAGTATAGTTAATATATGAGAAGGAAAGTGGTGGATGAATTATTATTTTGAGTTTTGCAATTACCGTGACAGTGAGATTACTCAAAGAAATGGCGGTGGTGGTGGAGGCCGCGTATAGAAGTTACTCATGCTGCTGGAGCAAATGTGTTTAGGTATCAATAACAATAATTTAGTGTGTAAATCACACCACTAATTGTAAGTAACCACACAGAGTAGTAGTAGTAATGCAGAGAGTGCGTTTGAAATCCTTGTACATATCTGCGTATTTACAGCCGCAATTTCCTGACCTAATGATTACTGCCTATTCCTTTTTGTAATACTTACAATTAGCATTTAGGCAGATTGTGTTTACACATCAGTCAACATGAATGTGTGTTCGCAAACGAAGCGCGTAAGCAAAAGCGAAAACACACAAAATGATTATACCACGTTCTTGTTTGTGTAAGTACAGAGCAGTTTGTGTAAAGGAGCTTCACTCCGACTATTCCGACTCTACTCCTTCACGCTAACAATATTCATTTCTGCTACAAATGTAGAAATAAGTAGAAGGTATTCCCAGAGAGAATGATTGGAGTATTCATTATAGAACTGTGAATGGAATAAGGGAAAGTAGCGATTAAATTTATTAAAAGGGAACGTGGTTGGAGAGAATGAGAGAGAATCAGTGTGGAGTCTTATTGTTATTACTCGCAGTGGCAGTCTCTCAGAGAGAATTAGCACATTTGCCTAATTGCCAGCTAATAAATAGCGTGGTGCTCCTTTATGACCTGTAGTTATCCAGATGATCATATAACATGACAAGCTCGGTTAGCAAGATGCATTAGCGAATTTCGTTCTAGATCTTTATCTCACATTCCACATGCCCTCGTATACTTCTATAGTACGTATACGACTGTAACTCTCTGTGTACTCTTTGCTTCAAATGTGTACTAGCAGAGACTTGTGTCATGTGTGAGTGTGTATGTGGTGTGCAATGTGCTGTGTACGAGTTCTATACTGTAATAACAAAAGTACAAGGCCAGGATGTAGTAATGGTGTGTGTATAGTATTAGTAATATAGGAGCAATGGTAGTGTTAGATTTAGACTGAACATTATTATATTCCTGGGAAAGAAAAATAAGGCAGCACGCAACAAGGAGTTGCAGCATGAAGTTTAGTGATCAATATGTGTCACTGCCATTATCCCTACACTTTGAGAACATACATCATACCAGAAGCTACAGAGAGAGAGTGAGAGAGAGCTTTTTATGTTTTTCAAAGTGAAACTTGGCCCTTATATAGTTAGAAACACACATGGTTTCACTTTAACTACTCTGCTGCGAGATTAGCGTCAGAGCAGAGAATTTTTTAGATTTGTATGCAGTCCACACAGAGCAAACATCACAAACCAAATACATTTCAAAGCTATTCCGTCTTCCGAGGCGTGTGTTCTCTGTCTCAACCCAAAGGTACGCAAACCAAGGCGAGCTACTTATTCTTTAAGCAACTTTAACTTCGTCAGGAGGTATGGTTCAAGGAGTAACTAAAGGTATTACTCTAATGTAGTAATAGGCTGAAGAGAATAATATTATTTATACACATAGGCACTGCCGCCATGCCGTACACCTTCTCAAAAGTACGATTTGCAATAACCGGAGCACGTTCTCGTATGTAAATACACAGCGAGTTCAGTTTGTAGCCAACATTTCCTGATATTTTAATATTTACTCACTCACGACTTACACATCGTATCGCATTATGTTATTATTACGAAACCTTGATATGATGACGAAAGGAAATTATATTTAAACAAACTCAGATTACACATTATTATTGCACATAATATACCTTGGGAGAAATACAGCCAAAGTAACACGACTAGAAGTGGGAACGGCCCACAAATATTTTCTCAGAATATTACAAACCAACAACGTAACATATAGCACTACTACTGCAGCTACATATAAGCTATCAACGTAAATAAGTGTTAGGTACGTTTAAACTAAATTACTAACTTGTATTAGTATTAATAGTTAGTCAAGAAAGCAAATGCAAATAAGCAATGCCATTTTCCAACAATGAAAATATTACGTGGAGTAAATGGCATTTGCTATAAAAGTGTGTGTACTTCTACAAAGGTTGAATTAGGCAGGGAAGTTTCATTGGAATAGTTTTGGATAAGAGAGAGAGAGCGTCAGAGAGAGAGAGAAAGGAAGGGAAAGACTGGGCGAGTAAATAAAGGTACAAGAAAAAGAAACATGAGAGACTGTTGGCATAATTTGGATTGACATGGAGAGGGAATGAGTCTCATGAAGTACAAAAGGCTGTCTAAATAACTGCCACGTAAAATGATCTAACGGTTTTTGTGGACTTTCTTGTTTTGATTGACAGAGGCTTCGAGTGATTCATCAAGTGGGCGACGCTCAACGAGTTATGTAGTTTCGATTCTTGTTCCACTGGCGTGTGAATGGATGAGCATTTGGTGGATGGCTAATTCAATGAAATTCAGTGCTGGAACCACGAGATCGATATAAATTCCTCGGTGCAAGTATAACTAACTCTAATCTCTAAACAAACGGACCCTTTAAAAATAAAATAAATAATATAAAGCAACTGCTACTTATGGACTAAGCTATCATTACTAAACTACAACAAAAATAAAAAATAAGCAATCCACTGTATACATTTACGGAAGACGACGAGTGAACACCACCCGCCTTGTTGTTCTTGTTGCACGTTTCAGTTACACATAAAGTATTCGTGTTACAATTACCCTACAAATAATATTGGCAAGTTACATACACAGCGGATGTAACTGCATGTTGTACTCAACTCAAAAAAGAGACCAGCAGCAGAAGAGACCAACCACAACCAGCTTGGACCCACTCAACCAACTACATACTCGTTTCTTCATTCATTCATGTAGACTGTGGAAATCTCAAATCAATGCAAAAACATTCTATGTAGGCTTAACATACCTTAAAAAATCTCTGACTCCATATACAGCGATAATGGTCCACACTTACAGGACAATTACAAGAAGTTGGTAAATGACTGATGTGTATGTACAGGCAACTTTTTGTGCTTCGGAGCTAAACGGTTATAGGTTAGAACATCATCTACATACAAAACCTTGAAATTTTATTGTTTATAAATTCATTAGGATCCATAAGTCCACAATTATTACTCGTAAATAATATAATACTATATATACTACATGTACACTCACATTCATAAAAATCTGAAAGAGTACCTTCTAACGATAAAGTCAAATCAGTGCATCGTCATTTCATTACTATTGTAATTGTATATTGCAGTGCTTCGTGTATGAGAAAAGAAATCCTTCTGAAAAACATCAGCACAGAAGATCAGTCAACTAAATTACATAAATATAGCTACGGAAGAAATTAACGTTTTAAATAAGATAAGTGTCCAAGTGGACAAAGACTTGTGATCACAAACCTATAAAATATAAATAAATTACCGCATACGTCACCTTTGACAAGAAAACCAAAAAAACAGTCAGCTACATACTATACACATAATATATTGAATAATTGTATATTAACATTATATAATAATATTACATAAACATAAAAATATTATATGTTCATAAAATTTACTTTCTGTATGTGCAAAGCATGTTTGTAGCTAACAGACTTTAACTGTATGTTACAGCTGTACTATAAGATTAAAAGAAGAGTACAGCCTATAGGCTTAAGTGTTATAAGAACTGTGCGTGTATGTGTGTAAACCTAATTCATAAAGATACTGTACACATGATTAACTTTGAAATTGAAGTGTTAGATTTACATGTTTGTGCATTAACATACATACTATAGAAATTACTATATAAGGGCAAATTGTTTTGACTGTTGATATGATTGTAATTTACATAATAATAAGTTTATAAATATGTAAGGAAATTTTATGAAAGAGTCTGCATATCTTTTACCGTTGATTTTGAATTTAACATATGCAGCTCACAAAGATATAAAAATTATTACTGAAATCATACGACATACCTACTTTAAAAGTTAACTTACTCTACATTTAAGAACACGCTACTATACTACATGGAAAAAATGACGTGAGAATGACATGGAATGAAGAGTGGGAAGATAAAGTTACTTTATAGCTGTGTAATAAGGAAGAAAAGAATGAAGTATGGATAATTGCTCGCCGTTACGATGAACATTTCCTGATTAGTCAAGTAGAAGTAAATAATTCTGTATTCTGTACTGTACTTATTAACTGTGCAACGTGAGTGCTTTTGAGTGCGTGTGAAGGACATGATGATACCGTAATAAATATTTAATTGTATTGTAAAAATATCTTATGGACAAATGAGTGTGAGGAGCAAAAAGAAAATGTGTGCAAAAACTGCGTCTCCTCATTATCCTCCTCCAACCACAACTACTGTGAAATCTTTAACCCAATTTCTTCTCCATTTGAATAAAAGAGTCGTTCTAAGAAAATTATGGCGCTGTGTTCGTTCATTACTCCTTTCTTACTTAAATTCACCATTACTCTCACAACTGAGCTGCTTTCTCCAATATTATGAACAACTATACACTTACAGCACTCTACAGAGTTCCTCTACTTCTGCTACATCCCCTGCCTCTCTCAGTCCGACCCTGGACCACACAACGCTCTTCTGCGATGTTATTATTACATTACGAGATCCAGTTTAGTTTAAACAAACGTGCTACAGAAACAAAACTAGAAAAGTTGTTTGACTTGGTTCTTCTTCTTCTTGGGGTAGCGTTGTAGATTGTACTGTGATATTGCAGAGTATTGTATTGTTGCAGTAGTAGCAGTAGACTGTTATAGTAATATTAGATAAAACATTTCCTTGCATTAGACTGGGCCTTCTCTCGTAAGTCTCATTAATTGGAGAGTTTCTGTGTGTAATGTGAGAGGAAAGAGAGAAGAAGAGAAGGACGAGAGAGAGAGCGTAATAATTTGTATAGGGATTTGGTGGGCAGAGAAAGAGCCGGAGTTTAGATGAAGAGAATTTCCGACAGAAATGGCTTTCTTGGAAGGAGCCATGTGGAATGATTACATTGACCCGGAAATGAAATAAATCGAAATATTAAAGGGGAGAGACGTGATTAGGAGATGAAGACTGCAAGAGTCACAGCCAAGTCAAACCAGACCGACCGACCCAAGCAAAAGGAAACCAAACCACAGCACTCTGAACACAAGGCTAACTCCAAGTCTAACAATAAGTAGCAGCAGCAGCAGAAGAAGAAGCTTCGAAAAGCAAAGCAACACAAGACATCAAGACCCAACAGAACAAGCGGAACAGTCACATGAAGAGCAAAGCAAATGAAAGTCCTAAGTAAAATAACATAACGCAAAGTAACGTTATGTTCTAATATAAATGTAACCTTAAAGAAAGGAAATTGTCGGTCCGTCTCTGAACCACTGCACTTACAACGACTACCACTGCTACTTACTCCTTCTATTACTCCGACCATCACACAATGCCAAAGTACCACTTCCCTTCTTCTTCTTCTTCTTCTTACCCTTGCACCACTCAGTCCTCCATATATACACCGAGTTTATATGGTGATCCAAGGATTGAGGATTTATCCACACCATAGCAAACACTAAAACACAGTATATTGTTCCAAAAAGCAGGAGCAGTTCCTCCTAATAGTGGTGGCTGTGTCTGAGCTGCTCTTTATACTTTTCCCCGAATATAATAATCGTGCAGAATATTATAAGCATGTAGTAGGAGTAGAAATGGAGTAGAGAGAGAGAGGAGATTACAGCGTTATAGAGAGAGGAGAATTGTAGTGGTAGAGAATGGTCGCTGGAGTTTTTGAGGAGGGAAAGCAGCTTTTGAGGGAACTCATGTGGAAAAAAGATGTTGCTCTTGGAAGCTTTTATCTGTGCAAGTGGTTCCATAATTACCAACCTAATGGTTACGAGTTAAAACGAAATTGGGCTTTCATGGCGTTCCTCTTGTGTGCGGCAGGCATCAACAGGACCATAGCACCACTAGGCGAATAAGCCTAAACAGAAACAGACCCGCCGCCACCAACCTCTCCTCCACTTTCTCCATTTACTTTTCTCTTTCACTCACTCTTCGTCTTCTTCCCAGCCTCCCTTCCCGTAATACTACTCGCACTACAACAACTAACTACAAATACATACCGGATTGAGGGATACCACAACACTCCGTATAATCATACAACCTTTTAAACCTCTTTCTTCCCCGTACAACCATACTATCTATATACACCAACTGAAACTAACTATAAACCAAACGGATTCAACCAACATGCCCTATATGGTTATATGGTCTCCGCAGTTGCAATAGAACTCGGTTTTTAGTAGTTAGCAATTTTGTAGTGTTAGTGTGGCTATGTGTAGGTATATTACTTCTGTGTGCATAGGTATACATGCAGTTGTATATTCCCTGTACAAGTCACTAATGTAAAGGCGTTTTAGTGGTAGGTATATTACTTGTATGTATATGTGTATTTTGTATAGGAGAATATTTGGATGCCTTTTGGATGGAGTAGATGACTGTAGATAGGAGAGACTGTATGGCGAGAGTGTTGTCGTTTGTGTGTCGGAAGTGGAGTACAAAGTAGAAGATGACTCTATCTGAGTCTGCTGTGCTCTTCTTTTTGACTGGTTTTGACTTTATCTTTTAGATTCGCCATCAACATACTATCCAGTGAATTCAGATTCTGAGATTCCCAAGGAGACTGACTTACTTGACTTGGACGACCATTTCCAATCTCCACATTACTTCACTCTAAATGCTAATCCTTATCATCGTCAAATGAACGATCAGCTCATCCTCCGCATCCAATGCTGCACTTAGTTCCCACTGCAGTCACTAAAAGGACAGACAGATTTTGGCTGGGACTGTAACAACATTCCCATCCCAGTAATGTCCCTTCAACTTCAATCCAATGAAACCCGAAATGCAATGAAATCGCAAAGTAAAGTAACTCTTTTCTGTCTCACCATTTAAGTGTGGAACATTGCCAGTTAGCAATAACAATCCTATAGTAGTAAAAGTAAAAGTACCCAACCGTATAGCCCACACCACGTGACTATCCTCTCTATAGCCTCTATATGTCTTTATATATTATTATGTCTATGTTAACTATATATGACTATGTCTGTGTAGAGGCAGTGTCTGCAGAACTGCGGAGGAGTCTGCACACGTCTGTGGAGTAATAAGAGTGGTAGTGTGAGGATTAGCGATGAAATAAGCCATAGGTAGCCTACATTCATGCATTATGGCAGTAAAGAGCAGTTGGGTTAAGTAAACACTTTAAGAAGCACTAAGTAAGTGTATGAGGACATAAGTGCGGAGTAAAAAAGAGACATGAATACTCGCTAAGAGTACAAGAAGCAGTTTTAGTGCTAAATGCGCGGCTGTGGAGTACATACATCTAATGCCAGTAAACATAATAAGAAGAATGTGAGATGGGAGACCTTACGGAGGACTGCGGTGGTGGTCAGCCCGAGAGAAATGAGCTGCAGCAGGAGAGAGAGAGAGACGACGAAGAAGAAGAAGACGGTAATAGCGTAGTGAACCGTGGCCGGGGAAGTCACCTTGAGACATTCATCATAAACCGCCAGTTCTCATTTCATTCACTGCCAATTCCCACTCACAAAACTCATTTCCCCAGCAAAGAGCAATCAAAGAAATGGTCGCTTCAGAAATTATTGCACATCAAGCCGTTAGTGTCTCATGGACCAAGTCTGCTGGCCTCAGTTGATGGGATGTGAACCTTCCTCCGACTATTTCCACTTTTACATCAACCTGGAACACACAGCTGCAGCTGCGGATTTGTTCTAATAGCAAGTGTCATAGTACTACTACAACAGTTACTTCCATCTTCCTCCTACGTAACACATATAATGCCTAAACCATTCTAGTTCAGAATTCTTGGCTATAGAGATCTGGCGCTAGTACATTTATTACTATATCTATACAGTATACTATTTAGTAGGCATATATACAGATAGGCACAGTTAAATAGAAAAAGGGTCACGTAAGTTAAATTCTATACGTGGGATAACGATATTATGCAATAATGTGTGACATGGACTTCCAAGAGTAAAAATACTTTTCTGTGCAGCTTAAGACTTTCTCTGGGCTTCCAAACAATTTCTAATACGCGTATAGTAGCTACAAATACATGAAGCTGCTTTGGTAGTACAGGATGACTGTAAGCTTGACAATTCTGTTATATAGTAATCCTGGAATTCTTCCTTCTAGGGTTTCTTCTCTTTCTCCTTTGTTCTAGTACTACTACTACAACGTATCTTGTTGATGCCCGTTTTCGTATTGTGATGTTCTTGAGCTTTGTTTCAAATGACATGATGTAAGTAGGCAGTGGCCCTTGTAATGCTGCTTCTACTGTATTACGCAGTGTTTTAGCCTGTGTATGTGGGTGAGAAAAAGTGGCATAAAGGGAAAGGCACGTAAGAGAAATTGTAGTATGAAGGCTGTAAGGACGGCGATTGTGTTTGTGTTAGTGAAATAGTGAATGGAATAGAAAGGGCGAGGAAAGTGCCGCCTGGAATGGCAACTACTGGGACGTCCATTGTTTTAAAACGTTTTCTTCGGCTTACGACAAGAATAAGCACACTTTCACTCAAGAATCAAATCACAACAGTACAACAGATAGTTCCACTTCAACCTTTTACTTTCCCTATTCCTATTCCTTCGCACAACTCACGTAATCCAATGACTGCTAGATCTCACACAACGTTCAGACTCATTTCAAGCCAAAGTGCAAAACCATACTACCAATTTACTATAGTATTGCATATAGTTCATATATATATATCCTATATATAGATCCATGCATGTGCCAATATAGTATTCATGTACGTATATAGGAAGTCTGTAGCTAACAAGCAGAGGTTCACAAGTGTGTGTAACCGATTTCAATGAAATTTTTTCCACGTAATACTTGGACCATTTGTACACTACTGTGAAAATATCAGCTGCCCTCATTCGAAAAATTTTCATAATTTTTTTCAAAAAAACACAAAAATTGAGTAGGGAATA
>JABASD010002215.1:0-29125 GCA_019776165.1 Pogonognathellus flavescens
TTGTTTGTAAATGTGATATATAGTAAGAATAGCTATTCTGCTGCTAACTTATTTGACAACCACTTTGGTGACTTATCATTATTTAATGCTATTATATTCTGGCGCTACTTTATTGCACCGTTGCAAATGGTTTATTTATATCATAACCCAACATTACAAAAATATATATTAGTAACGCGATTGGCCATCAGTAATTAAATGATATATTATGAGCAACTGATTCTATAATAGTGAGAGAGATATGAATATATTCAAATTTCAAAGTTCAGCTTTATTTAAGTGACAAAATCCAATCATAACAATCCGAATCAGTACATAATTAATTATTACCACTGCTCCCCCCCTGCGGTCACTATAATAATAACATATATAAATAGCCTATTGTATGTAGAAATAGTAATTTCCAAGGGTATTTGCATTTATTTATTAAGTAGCGCAAGCTACTTTATAACATTGGTGTCTACGTCTGTCCGTCCGTCTGTCCGTCCGTCTGTCCGTCCGTGACCACTATATCTCACGAACGGATGAACACAAATCGTTCAAACTTCTCATGCGTGATATCTGAGTCCCATCGAAGGTCCAGTTCGCAAATGGAATCAATCGGTTAACTCCTTCATGACCTTTGACCTTGCTGAATAACCGCTGATTGTGACACCAATAACTCACGAACGGATTAACAGAATTCGTTCAAACTTCTCATACATGATCTCTAGGTGACAGAAAATGTGCAGTTAGTAAATGGGGTCAACCGGTCAACTCCTTCAAGACCTCTGACCGTTTAGAGTAACTACTGTCTGTGACAAAGATAGCCAAAAAAGTGATTGACAGAACTCGTTCAAACTTCTCATACGTGACCGCTGGGTCCAACTAAAGGTCAAGTTTGCAAATGGGGTCAACTGGTCAACTCCTTCATGACCTCTCACCTTTTTCTTGCGCTACTTTATTACAACATGTTTAAATGGTTTATTTAGTACTATTTTTGAAATCTTCTAATATATTTATATATTTTCCACGTGCATACATTATCTGGGAATTAATACATTTGAATCGTCTTCTGTATGTAGACTACATAAATTCCATGGGTATCATATTAACGCCGATTTGTATCGTGACGCCAACACTTCAGTAAAGAGGGATAAATTTGAACAAATGATGAAAGTAATAATTTGTATAAAGTTTTCACAATGATACTGCAATTTATTTGCTGTTATCATGTTTTTTAATTACTTTTCATCATTATGCATACAGGATATGAGAGTTTTCTTTGACCAACACGGCCATATTCTGACGACTGACATGATAGTGGAAAATGTTCGCATCTCAGACATGAATAAACGTTTCCATTTAGTCATGTTTTATCCAAATGGAAAGTCTAACACGGAAATAGCACATTATTTGGTTACTGAAAACCAAATTCCCAAACTAAATAATGTGGTTATGAAAATACACTTCTATAGCCCCTTCGGATTATTTAATAAATCAACAGGTGTTATTAAACGCAATCGACGTATGGACATTTGGACTTTTCATCAGGTTTGTTTTCTTATCATTGATATCTTCCACCAACGTATTTCTGCATATAGATACTGTGAATGGTCTGTGTAGTTACTTTCGTATACAATTCCCCAGAAATAACAAATTCCTTCTTAGAAGACAAATTAAATCAGTCATGAAAAAATAGCTGATAAAGTTAGCTTAATATTATATCCATCAATAAAGAGCAATGTAATATTTAATGTTTTATTTCTCTAATTTAGTTGTGTCAATTTGCATTGCAAAGAAGCAACAATATGATGATGTTTTCTGACGAAGCGACTAGTAAGAATGAAATACCAATATTCGTAAACACAACCCACGGAATAAGAATGAACAACCCTAAAAGTATTATATCCAAAGTTTCCTTTGCCATGAAAGCTGGATTGCTTGGAATAATGGCAATGTCAACTCATGATGATGACTTTGAAGGACGGTGTGGAAACATTACATTGCCACTCTTAAAGTTCATCAATTTTGCGTTAGCAAAAAGTCAAAATCAGAGCGGAATTGATTATTGTTACTACAAATATAAACCTCCAAACCCAAAAATTGTGCTGCCGAAGGAAGAAATGATATATTCATTAGTAAATACATCGATTCCATTTAGTTGTAGTGCAAGTGGATCTCCAACACCCGGAGTATCTGTAACAAATGTAAGCAATATGGAACACGAATGTACTAGCCCAAGCTGCCTTTCACAGGAAGTTTATTACATATAGTAGTGCAACAGTGAATAAAATCTCCAAAAATGATTGCCTGTTTCTACAGTTGGTACATCATCAGTAAGTAAGGCTTAAAATCAGGTTGGATGCCCACAGTCACATATAAACGTTGATGTTAGTTTTGAAAGAAGACATTAAGAAATATATGTTTAAAAAGCCAATTAAATTTAAAATTACTGCAGTTTTCTGGCTGTATGAAACCTGTGAACTAAAACCGCCATTACACAAAAATTCGGAAAAAGCCATGGATTTTTTATAAAAAAGCCACGGGGTTTTAAATTTTTGACCCTAGGTTGATGCACCAAAATTAAGAAAATAGATTACATTCACTATTTCATCACCTCGTCGAAGGAACCTTTATATGCTAGCCTATGCAATTAAAAATGATTAATTACTCTAGAATTAAAGTTTAATTTGCTAGTTAAACTTACAACGATTATTGGTTCTCTGAAATTACAATCTAATGATATTTTTATTGATAGAGTCAAAAAGAGAACATGACATTAGGATTGAAAAAGGATGATACAATATTTGATGCAGATTGTCCTCAATACGGTTACACACACATTCGCGTTTTCTTACCTTGGAATGTAACTGGAGTAAATAATTACTCTTGCATTGCTAAAAATACTGACGGAAACGAAGTGAAGAAGACGATATCAGTAGATACGCGACCAAAACCTTGTAAGTTCTTATCTATTACATTACAGCTGATGGTCAAGTTAAAACTGAATTTAATTTTTTCAACAAATAAAAAAATTGTTGCTGCGAAATACAACATGAAGTTTATTTTAATGTAAGTAAGAATTATGATATATGACAAATATGCTAATATATCCGAAAAAAATGAATTCGCAGTTTTGTTGGACGAGAACAAAAAAACTATTCGAATAGAAGCAACTGACCTGAAATTGCATTTTAGCCTTCCAAAGCCATCAATAGGTAAAACGTTTACAACGTTTATTCTATTACTATTTCTTGTTTTATAAAAGTTCCATGATTATGTGTATAAATCTATTTAGCTAAAGAAAATTCTGGCGCAAAATTATTTTGTCAGATAAATGTTAATTCGTCCACTCGAATTGAAACATTTTTCAATTCTATCTAGTCAAGTCTGAAGATGTGTACGTATTTAGTTTATAGCTACCTTGACATTTCTGACATTCAGAAACGCAAGTTAAAGGAAGGTATGACAATATTTTATGGTCTCACTTGTATACAATGAATGGTGGATACAATGAAATTTACGTTTTTTTAGGTTTTAAATTTCAAATATTTAAAACCAACTGAATTGAATTATCTTTCTCATCAGCTTTGAATGCAATTCTCATGCCAATAGTTACATTTTCATATATTATTTGCAGATGACTTATCTTTGTTGAAATATATACATCAGAAATACCCAACTTTAAAAATCATTCCACAATTGGCCTACAACAACTTATAGGACCTTTTGGAGACCAATAGGGTATCTTACTTTGTGTCTACAATTTACACAACCTTGACGTAATTTCTATCAATAATTTTAGAAAGATTCACATCTTTAAAAAATCTAGCCGGAATATTCATTTTCTATAAAATTGACTTCATTTTTATTTTTTTGCATTCTACAGCTCACTGCCAGGAGTTAAAGGAATTCACTTGGGAGTTATAGGAAAATTTTGTGCAAGTCGCAACTGCGCTAAAGGGTTAAATGTAAGAGAAGAAAAGCGTTTTTATAAAAATTTTATTTATTTTGTATTATTTGAATTTTACAGTATTTCTGTTATCAAATGAAGCCCATGGAAATTATAGTTGAACACGATAACAATATCGTAATTTATGCACAACATGTGAAAACTTTTAGTGAAAGGGTTAATTACGTTATTTTACGCGGATATGATTTCAATTTGAATACGAATCACACCAATCACAATTCTCCATTATTTGGGTCAGATTACAAATTCATTATTAGCACTCTGGTTTATTTAAAAAATAATGGCGTTTCAAACGTTTTACTTGCTTTACCGCCATTTGGATATTTCTATACTTTACAAAATGCTTCTACATACTTTGGCATTCACGAACTAATCACCGACCAAGCGAACAAAATTGGATATAACGCAGTAAGTTTCACATTATTACCTTTTGAGATTTAGAACGAAATTATTTTAATTACTAGCCATGTATATCCGTTTTGTGACTTTTGATTGGTTTCAGATTTGTGAACTTGTGAAGAGTGGCGATTGGAAAATGTTTTGGGATCATAAAGCGAAAGTTCCATTCCTCAAAAGAGGCGCGAATTGGATTTCATTTGATAATGTTCATAGCGTCTATGAAAAACTAGTTTCACTTGGCGAATACAACAACATCAAAGGAATAATGCTGTCATCGTTTGAAATGGACGATTTGTCTGGACAGTGTGACCCTCAACATTCCATCCTGAAATTCATCAAGGACACCCTTGCAATAAAAGATCCAATGTTAGAATCATGTGGTCATTTTCCGCTAGACTTATTCAATCCACACTATTTATATTCAGAATGCAATGTGGCATTTTCATGAACAACTAAGCAAAATAATATATTTATTTAAAAAACAAACTGCATATTTTTCCGTTATAATTTATTTAAACTTTGTTATAAGGAAACCTTCTAATCAAAATTATAAGTATTTTAACCGTGATCGAGTAACATATATAAAGAATTTAGGTAATGAACAATTGTTAATTTCAGATTCATAAACGAAACATCTATTTCCAAAGCATCACTGGAATGGATTATTCCTAGTGCAGTCGGCGTTTGTGTTTTTGTCATCATATTTTTAGCATCGGTGATATATTTTGTATTCTGGCGAGTACATTTATTAAAGGTAATTCAATTTAATCAATGTATTGTTAAAAAAGTAAATATTACTAATGCCGGAAATATGAGACAATATTTGGAAATGCCTAATTTCTCTTTTTTCGATTCATCTGACATAGAATGAATTTACAAAAGAGGACCGACTTCATTTTTTCAAAGGTACGTTGCAACTTAATGAACCGAAAATTCAGGCTCAAAGTGAGACAAGTAATACGGACCACTTGCCCTATGACTCATCAGTCGAAATTTACTCTCATTCTTTTGAAATTGGTAAAATATTGAGTGTAATTTTAAAATTTAGTAAAATAATTAATAACTTTACTTCACTAGCTCTGGTTACTGCGTAATGCATTACTATGCTTCTGTCCAATTCAGCGTAATAATTTGGTCACTCAAAACTGGACACTTAAATAATAAATGTTGTTTCACTACATTGCCTTCATGACTACATCTCCTAAATTGAAAGTCTCGCAATTTAAAAATCACATTCAGTGTTTTTCATGTTCTTTGTTCTACAGGAATTGTTTTCGTTTTTATTGAATTTTGCCCCATGGGAAGTTTGCAGACCTTGCTGAAAAACGCACGCCTGAATACTTCGACAACGTTAATTTACATTTAATTTTTAAATCTAAATGCTGCTTAATAAAATACATTGCATAATAAATTATTAATAAAGTGTAAAATTGATCTAATATAGTTTTCTCTAATTTGCCTTAGAAAAACCGAAGTTTTAGCCACCGAAGATTTAATTCATTGGTCATTTCAAATTTCGCAGGCCTTAGCTCATTTAAGAACTAAAAAGGTACTTCCTTTTTTTCTTTAGTTTGGTATGTATCTTTATTTTTTGGTTAAATATGGAAATTAGAACATGATTTAAATAATGTCCAGGTAAAGAGAACTACTGTATTTTATTAAATTAGCAGTATTTTCCTTATTTTGTATGTTATTTTAGTTTTTATTTGTATGCCTTAAATATTTAGCTTACAATTTATCACAAAGCAAGCGGAAAATACACAGCAAAATGAGTTGGGAAAATATAATTACACTCTTTCATTTTGAATATTTTTATTTCAGATAGTCCATGGTGACATGGCAGCTAGGAATGTTTTATTGTTTAATGGGAATGTTGTAAAAATTACGGATTTTGGATTGTCAAAGAAATTGTACGAATACAGCAATTACACTCAGAAAAATCTGGTAAACATTTATTTTCATCATTCCGTGGTTGCATGGATTTATTAAATTTAGTTTCAACTTCTATGATTTATTTGTATGTTTATTTAGAACGAGCCACTTCCTTGGCGTTGGATGTCTCTAGAATCTTTAACGGATTTAAAGTTTTCGGTTGAGTCTGATATATGGTCTTACGGAATTACACTGTGGGAAATATTTTCCTTAGCACAAACACCATTTCCCGGTCTTTCATGGTCATCTGATTTTGTGCAAATGTTGAAGCAAAATCACAGGCCCGCAAAACCAGACCTTGCAATTGACGAAATGCAACAAAATTTCATTTCACATTTGTCATTGTACTTCAAAATTTTAATACCTGTAGAGTAACTTTATATCACTGATAATTTTACAGATATGAACTCATGCAACAATGCTGGGAAGAGATACCGAACAAAAGACCCACTCCAGAGTTTGCAACGGAGTTTTTCTCTAGACTTATTACCTCATGCAATGAAGTAAGTATTAATGACAACGTTCTATTTAGTATCTATATACTATACTATATTTAAGTATATATGCAGTGTATATATATATCATTTAAATATAGTATATATATATGTGGTCGGAATAAGGCCTCATGAAAATAGCGTCCCCGCCATGTTAAAATGCCTACTTGATTCTCATTAATAACTTTTTAAGCCAGAGTATTTCATGAACCCGGACAAATTAAAAATTGCAGTGCATATCAGTCGAAAGAGGAGATTTCAATGGCCATTTTCAGTTCCGATTGGTTTATCTTTCGTACTGTAATGTGGTCGGAATAGCAGCTCAATGCATCTCTGTTATTTTGAAATGTTTACTGACAGCAAAAATCTTACCGCAAAAAAATGCATTAAAGCTTTTTCAAAACAATTATTATTAACCGTTTCCGACCACATTGCAGTACTGATAATAGACAAATCATATATGAAAATGATCGTTGAAGTCTCCTCTTTCAAATGATATGCACTACAACTCTTAATTCTTCCGGGTCCATGAAATATTCTGGCTTGAAAAGTTATTGCGACTTATCACTCACTCTGTACATGTGCTCTTTACTTTCTCATGAATTTGCTAGCCACACGTTTAGATGTAATCTAATATGTACTTTAGGCAGGTTAACCACAAATTCACATAATAAATTGTAATCACAAATTCAAATTGTATTGATATTGAATGACATGTCAGGGGTCAACCGGATGCTAAAATCAAAATGCTGGGCTCTAGGTGCTCTAGATATTAAAATTCCCTTTCGATTAAGGTATTGCACAATGATTTAACTCCCAAGGATGTAGGAGGAGATAGATTTTTAGTTGACAACTCTTACATTTGACCTTTAAGGGCTTTACAGGTCAAACGGTTGACATAGGAAGAAAATATTTGAAATAAAATGTGTTTGGCCTAGTAAGAGTAATTATGTGCCTGCCAACTTTCAGATTCCTGTGTTTGAAATTGCAGGCAGGAAAAAGCAAATACAATTATACAATTTGTGTTCGTATTTGCATATAAATTCTGCATAAAATTTAACAGCTAATTGATGAAACAAAACGGCTCTCAATAGCATGCAAATATTCTATCTTGCAGACATAGTCAAATACCGCATAGAAGTAATGATGCATGCATCCATCCATGCAAACTATAATCATTCCTTGTGTCTCAATATTTTTACATATAAAATTCCTCAAAAGCCACTAAAAATTTACAAGCGACTTAAGCGACAATAATATATTTGCTTTTATCATGGACAACATCAATTATAGATTTATTAGTGAGAAAAGAAGATTCAATTCATTACTTTTTTATGAACAATTGTATATTAGAACCAGAACACGAAGTAACAGATCCTATTGGAAATGTCGGAGATGGTGTAACGGCAATTTTACACTGGAAAATAATATAATTGTGTATCACGAACACCAGGGTAATCATGAGCATCCACCTCAGACGGAATAAATCAAAGTTTTGAAATTTTTTACGAATTCGTGGATTTATGGTTTGTACATTTATAATGTTCGGAGTTATTTTATTAGACATACTTTTTAGTCATCACTAAAATAAGCCTTAATATATTACTATATCGATATTATATCATTTCATTGAACAAGAAGTAAATCCTAAGTAGCTTACTACTGCCAATGCAGTCATCCCTAGGAACGTAAGCTTTGGTTAATTACGTAAAGCTCTCATTCATATAATAACGTCTGTATTGTGCGTAGTGTTCCATATTCATTAACCTCTCTTTGGTTTCTACCACATTGACGCAAAAAGTATGAATGTGGCAAATAATTGTACCTGCTACAAGTACAAGAGTAAATCGTATTTCAAGTTGACGTTTTGATGTAAAACCTATACGACTTTGAAGAGTATTGTTTCAGATCCAACTGTTTTAAAATGCACTCAAAGTCATTTTTTTAATACCGTGAAAGAGATTCGTTTAGTGTGATTACTCATAATTCATTACCTGCTACATACTTGGTAATTTTGTGATAAATGGAACAATAACAACGTAATTTTACTTCATGTTAATTATTTGTGAATCCAAAAAATTCATAATCCATTTGTTGCACGCAGTAACGGTTAGAGCTTGAGGTTAAGCTTCCGGATAATGCTTCGGAATTTTTATTAGTAACCAGTATGTTAGTATAGTATTACATTTATGACCAGAGGGCGGATATGCATGCAAAAACATATTTTATGCGTTAAGAGCTACACTTCTGAGGCTTTGTTTCTTAACGATTCCTGCCAGGAAAAGCTTATATACGAAATCTTATTTTGCATATTTTTGCATATTTTCATCGATAAGGCATATTACATTGTATTGTATTTATTACGTTCCCTTCGGGCAATAAGCCCATGGAACCATTATCAATAAGTTACAGGCAATCGTAAATAAGATTATACATAGAAAACATAATGAAAAAATCATACGAAAAACATCATGTTAACACATATTTGGATTCGATCATTGACTCTTAATTTCACTGTTACACTTTATTTCTTACTTCGGGTCCGTTTACGATGAGTCCGTATTATGCTTTGTGTCGGTATTTTGCTTCGAGTCCGTATTTTGCTTTGAGTTCGTAGGCTTTGAGTTCGTAGGCTTTGAGTCCGCATTTTGCTTTGAGTCCGTATTTTGCTTTGAGTCCGTATTTTGTTTTGAGTCCGTCTTTTGCTTTGAGTCCGCATTATTTCTTTGACATTACAAATAACTGTTTGACACTCCAACTATAATTTCTTTGACATTATGTACGTCACTATTTATCAATTTACATCAAGTAGGTCACAATTTTACTTAAGGCTTACAAGTCTTTCATAGGCTTAAGGCATATTACATATGTTAGAACATATTTCAGCTTTTAGGACATATTTTTGCATATTTTACTGCCTTTCTTGTCTTCATCGTGTATTTATTTAAGTTAGTTGTTTCGCAAATTTTGCTCTTTTTTGGTATAAAGTCTTTATTTGGGGTTATGTGGACATGTTTAATTGTCAAACTGTTAAATAGCTTTACTTTCAACGTTTGACTTTATTAATTTAATAGAATAAAATACATTTTGTATTTTCGTAGCCGGATGCATCACAATCAGCAAACAGATTCAGTGAAGTTTTAGTATATTAAGGGTAGAGTGATACCTAATTTTAAATAGGCTAAGCTTTCGTTGATTTCTCTGGAATGGAAAGTCGAATTGGAAATACCTCTCTTCCATTTCAAGCTAACGAAATGATCGATCATAATTTAATATTTCGCTTTTTTGAAAACATGTCAGCAGTAGAAGAAAAGTTAGAACTTGTTAAATATCTAATATTTTTCACTTTCCTCCTTATCATTAGCTTAGAATGTACGAGAGGAATTTTCAACTCGACTTTCCATTCCAGATAAATCATCGACTAGCTGATAAAACACTGAGATCGGTATTAGAGGGGCCTTCCGAAAATTGAACAATATTTCACTCTTTAATTATTATAACTTACATGGTTCACACATAGGATATGCATAAGGGTGGCTTGTTTAGGTTGAAGAAAATGAGCGCCAATTAAATTCCGGGTGTCTATCGAGTTCTCATATCAGGGTACTACGTGCAAGTCCCGCCCCAATTTTTTTGCAGCATCAGACTAAAATAGGCACTTTTTGTTACCTTACGCTACCCACACTGGTAATGTCCCATCTAGATTTGAATTCTAAATCAGTCAATGGTATCGATTGCTCTAATTAATAAGTGACATGCATGTCAAAATTCATATTCACGATTACATAAACTGCGGGAAATAAACAGGGAAATATGCTTCTTCAACCTTAGCCATTTTTATTCTCATTTTGCACCCAAATTTATCATTTGATTGTGCATATTTCAGAGCATATTTTGCCATTTATACAGCATATTTTGGCATTTGATTGTTCATGCATATCCGCCCTCTGTTTATGACAAATGCTCAAAATACATTAAGTTTTTTGCCAGTTTAATTTTACAATCCAAACCCACGCGCGTACATACGGCTGGGGTTAACGGCCTTGAACCCTTTTCACCTCTGATTCAGTGAAAAGAAGCGGTTTTCACATTTGCTAGCTTACGTTGCGGCGTACCGTTGGGGTACGGAAAGGAAAGTACAGTAGTACGGTACCCGCACCAGTACTGTACGTATACACGGTCAAATAGACATTAACCGTCTTCATTTTGCTACACGACTCCCCGCCCTCTTCTTTTTGTGAATTTTGCTAGCAGTTGAACACTTAATGATATCCGAACCCAATCAAGAGTATCAGGTTACCCATATTCTATCATCGTTTCATTTTCAAATATATACAAAAATATATTATCCAGAGTTAAAGGCTCTTCCCACTTAGCACATCGATAAACTGTCAAAATATTATAAAATGAATGTGTTGGATAAAAAAAGACAAAAATGTGAAAATAATGCTATAATAATGCTTCCAATGGGTTTAATAATTATTAAGCAGCGCAAGCTACTTTATAACAATGGTGTATACGTCTGTCTGTTTGTCTGTCTGTCCGTCCGTGACTGCTATAACTCACGAACGGATAAACACAAACCGTTCAAACTTCTCATACGCAATCACTGGGCCACAACAAAGGTCCCACTAAAAAATAGGGTCAATCGGTCAACTGCTTCATGACCGTTGACCCTACAGAATAACCGTTGTTTGTGACACCAATAACTCACGAGCAGATGAACAGAATTCAAACTTCTCATACGTGATCTCTTGGTCACAGCAAAGACGCAGTTAAAAAATGGAGTCAATCGGTCAATTGCTTCATGACCTCTGACCTTTTAGAGTAACTACTGTCTGTGACTGTGTCTGTGTCTGTGACGATAACTCAAAAAGTGATAAACAGAACACGTTCAAACTTCCCATACGAGACCTCTGGGTACAAGTAAAGGTAAAGTTTGTAAATGGGGTAAATAAACTGGTCAACTCCTGCATGATCTCTGACCTTTTTCTTGCGCTGCTTGATTACAACATGTTTGAATGGTTTATTTGAATAAATTTTCTAATATAACCCTAAAATGCATCACTATATGATGGTCGAAGGAGCATGATGTAGCATCAATGTATCCATCAAAAATTATTTCACCAGAGTTGGCGACTGTTTTCTGTTAGAGTCGATATTGTTATTACTCATTTATTTCATTTTTGCTCTACTATTTTTCAGTTCATTCACTCGGCAATTATAGCAGGTCCATTTTACGCATTTTGATTTACCTCATTTAAACCACTGTATTTTTAGGTATGAACTGTAATAGTATCATACAATGTGTTAAACAAGTATAATACTGAATACAAGAACATATTGTCATAATAATACAAACAACACTATCACACACATATTACCACAATAGGAAAACCACCAATATCTACTTTAATGTTAATGGTAATGTATTACTTTGCTTTTTAATCAACAGCAGAGTAACCCCCACAAATTGGTGAGCTATTGATAGAAAATACGTTTTATACAAAAAGCGATAAATGTTTTGTATTCATTGTGATACTCTTAGTTTTCTGAAAAACTCAGAATAATATTAGTATTAGGTATACAAAACTTTTCGTTTCATCCTTTGCTCCAGCATTTCCATTAAAAGTGATTAAACAACGCCATGCATAAAAAAAGCATAATTTTTATGTTTTTCTGCGCGTTCATTGTCGTTAGCTATTGCGAAAATACACCACCGATTCCCCCAGATTTTAATTATGCCCCTGGTGTGGAAAAAGCTTGTAAGTTAATTTTCAATCCATATTAAAGTTATTCAGTGCATCTATAAGTTCTGACTATTACACATACTTTATTTTTTCATATTTTTAATAATTACAGCGGTTGGAAATCACAACAAGGTTGTAGTTTGCTCATTTAGATTGAAGACCTTGTTGCTAAAGGAGAACGTAGGCGTCGATACTTTTAGTCCGTACCGAGATTTCGATGGAAGATTGTGTACACATGTTATCTGCACCAGAATTGTGTTCAACAATGATTGGGTTCTCGATGAAGATAACTCTTTCCGTAAAAACCATTTTACATATTTTTTATTCATATGTCAAACAAAACAAAATGTTTGTAGCTGAAGCAAAATAACTCCAATACTGAATACTGAAATAATGTTACTCTTTCTTTCTCTCTTCAATTTCAATTTCAACTTTATTTAAGTGTCTTGCCATCATGTCAAAATACTCTTTCTTTCCGGTTGTGGGCATTCAATCTCAAAACTGTAAGCTTATGCCATGTAGCAACAATATTGTGCACTTCGGGCAGCAGCAGTTAGATTGGCGTGTCCGGTATAAAAATTATTAATGGCGCGGTAATGCAAATTGCAGATTAATAATGCAGATTGTTATTATTGCAATGAAACGGCGTTCAGAATTGAACGGGTTACCGCTAGTATAAGATAAAAAAACAAAACCTTTTTATCAAATTGTATTTTAGCTCTGTAGAGTCCTTTCAGGTTAGGCCAAATTTAATCTTATAATATCTTGGCGATTCATTATTAAGTAGCGTCAAGCTACTTTATAAAGACGTTCATTCCGTCTGTCTGTCTATCTGTATGTGACACGATATCGAGTGAACCATAAATGTGGACTCAAAATATCTCATTCCTTCAGCAATTAACGCGACAGGCTCGCACTGCTTTTGTTTTTCTTTTATATGTTTCATCAAGTTCATACATGCACATTTTAATTTTTTGTAATGCTACAGGCTAGTACTGATTTGTTTTGTCATATATTTCACAAAATTCATACATCATTCATTCAACATTCATACATTTCCATTTTTGTAATGCCATCAACTAAAATATTGAGTCGTTATCACGCTGAAGTTTTAAGTCGCAATTTTCAATTCAATATTTAATATCACGCTGAAGTTTTAAGTCGCAATTTTCAATACAATATTTTAAGACAAATGAATTTTTAAAAACCATGTGAGATTCGTTGCGAACTGTATTGCAGAATGTGTTTCAAACTCAGACGCTACTTTTTTACCCTGTTTGCAACAGTTTATTAATTTTTAAAATTCAAGCAAGCTTAATTTAAATTTTAGAATTTTAGTCGGAATAACTAATAAACCATTTGCAACGGTAGAATAAAGTATTGTAAGGGTATTGTGAACTGCGACACGACAACATTAACTGCGACGCTATCACATCAACTCATACGCTATGTGTTAGTAGCAGTATAATTTTAATCTGGTTAAATATTATTTAAAAACACGAATTCTCTATTTTTCAAAATATTCAATCACTGGCCGTCTCCCAATTCAAAAACTGGCGGACTTCTCTTTCAAACCAAAGTATAATTGACATAGCAGCATTTAAAACGCGGTGTGGTGTTCAGGCAGTATTGACACGGTAGTTAGCGTAAAAGGTCAAAGATCACGAAGGAGTTGATCGATTGACTTAGTCTTCCAATTGACCACGTGTACCAAGTTTGAGTCCAATATCTCAAGCCGTTCTTAAGTTATTGTGCGAACAGACGGACGAACAGACAGACGTAAAACGCATTCTTATACAAGTATCTTACGATACTTAACAATGTAACATTATGCAAGCATTTTGAAAACTATTTAAAAACAATTGCAGCCATCATTGTTTGTACAGGAGCGTTATCCGAATTGAGTGAGCTACACAAACTCTATCCTGACCTTAAAATCCTCGTGGGCGTAAAGTTTGATGTGCGAATATTTAATGAAATCACTGTAACAGGAAATAACACAATAATTGGAAAAAGCAACAGTTTATACAGGCTTTACAATAACATGGGTGGAAATATCAGGTATGTTTCTCCACATTTAAAAGTATTTCTTGTTGGTGTAAATGAGTAACAATATTAGCAATAGTTGATATGTATAAAACTCTCGGAATAAAGCATTAAAACATTTTTTGTCGTAACGCTCTGATGTTGGGTTGTCATTAATTATACTGATTTATTACCAACACCTGACCATAATGTGAAAGATATGAATACACTGAAATATTCTTTTTTTTTGTAGAAGATATGAATTCCAAGGATATCATATCAATGCCGATTTGTTTCGCGCCGCTGTTACTTCAGGAGAAAGGGATAAATTTGAACAAATGATTAAAGTAATAATTTTTATGAAGCTTTTAAAATGTATAATCATGCTAAACATTTATTTCGTTCCTTGCTTTGCTTTTTGGCGTGTTCCTAACTACTGTTAATCATTATACAATTAGGATATGAGGATTTTCTTTGACCAACACGGTTATATTATGACGACTGACATGATGGTGGAAAATAACCGCGTCTCGGACTTGAATAAACTTTTCCATTTGGTCATGTTTAACACCAATGGAACGGCTAACACTGAAATAGCAAATTATTTGGTTACTGAAAACCAAATTCCTAAATTAAATAACGTGGTTCAGCAAATTGACTTTTATGGCCACTCCGGAAAAGTCGATAAATTAACAGGAGCTATTATACATCATGGACCTATTGACAGTGTGACTTTCAACGAGGTTTGTTTTCTTATAGCGTTGATACCTTCCATTACTATATTGGATTTGTAAATGGCGTATTAAGTAGAGTCAGCTATATTATGAGATTATTCTCTACCTCTGTAAGTCCGTAACCGCTACATGAATTGACGGGATAGCTATGTACATATTGTCAGAATAGCCAAGGCGTGAGATGGCGCAGGTCTAGTTTCAAACGTGGCAGGCGTTTTTTCAGCGTTGCGTTGACTGTGACCAAATCACACTGGATTTTTTATCGTGTGCTGTAATCAGACAAAATTTAATTAAACATCCCTGCGTCTTTTGCAGCACAAATTGGACGGGACTATGAATAAGTTTCAGACAGGTACAATTGATGATTTCGGATATTGTGGCTGGGCGAGGAACGAACGACGTTTAAGTAGGAAAACTGGAAATCCATGTGTTCCTCATGTTAGTTTAGTGTGCGACAAATCCGTTTGTGGAATTTTATTTATCTTTCAAGTAAGCTATATTACATCATTTTAGGTGTTATAGTTTTTACATGACCTTTGATTCCCCAAAATCCCTTTATCCAGATCATGCCACAGAACCAAATACTCGCCACCACGAATAGCCGACACTCAACCCGATACTTCGTCTGGTTATTCCTTAACGTGTAATCTGTCGGCCCTTCATCTACTCACTTTTGAGTATTCCTGTTGTGGGCAAAAATGTGGTGTGGGGAAAACATAGTTTATATGAAAACAATTCTAGATAGATGTAATACAATTGATTTGAAAGATACACATAATCCCTACAACAGTTACCCAACGACTACTTTCCTCTTTGGATTTCCACGGGGAACAGGAAGAACTACGGTCAAAAATAATGGAAAAGAGTACGGGTACGGTTCACGTTTTCCTTCCCGCCAATGGAGCTTTTCTGAGCTCATAAATTTTGATTTTGAGAAGTTTATAATTTCATAATATGTACGTTCACTTACATCTACAATGATGAAGCGAGTCCGGAATAGAATAGTTGGTATGGTTATCGTATGTGTCGCTACAGAGTCATGTATGGTAACGATTAACGTTTTCTTTAACCAATTAAGTTGTGTAAATTTGCATTGGAACCAAGCAACAATATGAAGATGTTCTATGACGAAGAGACGAGTAACAACGAAAGTCCAATATTCGCAACTACAATTGAAGAAATACGAATGAACAATCCAAAAAGCGTCGTATCCAAAGTAACTTTTGCCATGAAAGTTGGATTATGTGGAATAATGGCACTATCGACTCACGATGACGATTTCGCAGGACGATGTGGAAACATTACTTTGCCGCTCTTAAAAGCCGTAAATTATGCATTAGCGAAAAGTCAAAATGAGACTGGAATTGATTACTGTTACTACAAATATAAATCTCAAAATCCGAAAATTGTGCTGCCAAAGGAAACAATTATATACGCATTAGTAAATACCATGATCCCATTGAGTTGTAGTGCAACGGGATTTCCAACACCCGAAGTATTTATAACACATGTAAGCAATAAAGTACGAACTTGCTAGCCCATAAGCTGCATTTTGACAAGCAGTTTATTGCATGTGGTGATGGAACAGTGAATAAAATCTCTAAAAAATTATTGCCATTTTCAATAGTTGCAACATCATAAATGAGGCTTAAACTAGTACGCTTGGTGGTTACCCATAAAATTATATGTATTGTCAAGGGCGGCTAAAAGGAAGTCCTTGTTTAGGCTGTAGGTATGTAATTATGCAAAATAATACGAAGTATTTTTGTTGCAAATTCGAGTAATTTATTGCAGACTTGTAAAAGACTTGTAGGCTATCACCAATTCAGTGCTTACAACACACACAATTGCTCTTGCTCTCTTGCTTGCTTTATTTTACACACTCTATAGCTTATATAAATTTGCTTAATCTACAGCAGGAAGTACATAGCCACAGTGTATATTTATAAGCATTCTTATCTAAATATTACATTAACTCTATTTGCATAGCCATGCACAATTTACGGCCAAGAGACGGAATAATATTTCTTATTTATTAGCATGTACTTATGTACCTACTTAGTTACATTCACACTTCTCACACTTTAGTATTTTAACATTTCTCACAGGTAATTTACATTAGCCTGTGGCAGTATATATAAAAGACTGATACGAATAATGACTGGGCTATCTTTTTCCTTATAAAATACCATGATAGTATTTGGGTTTCTGTCTTCCTGGTCTTAATTTGATGCGCCAACATCATAAGGTTAAAAAAAATTAAATTCACTATTTCATTACCTTCTGCCGTAAGCTTGTTGAAGGCAACTTTGTGCTAGCCAATGCCCGTAAACACTGATCATTTACTTTGAAATTAACATGTATCTTTCACTGTAAGTTTGATTGACACCGATTATTGGTATTCTGAAAAGATAATAATAAAAGGAAATAATGATATTGTTGATGTTAGAGGCAAGAAGAGAACCTGCCCTTAGGATTGAAAAAAAATGACACAATTGATGATGCAGACTGTCCTCAATACGTTTCCACACACACTCTCGTTTCCTTGGCTTGGAACGTATCCGGAGTATTCAATTACTCGTGCATTGCTAAAAATTCTGCCGGAAACGAAGGACCAAAAATAATATCTGTAATTGTGCGACAAAAACCTTGTAAGTTTTACTCTATTTCAGATTTCACACTAGGGTAAAGCTAAAACTGAATTTAATTTTTTCTGCGATCATGTATGTACGATTGTTAATTTTAATTTTATTTAAATTAAAACCAGAAATATGATAGGTATGCTAATTCATTAAGTATTTCGCAGATTTGTTGGGCGAGAACAAGGCAAGCATTCAAATAGAAGAAATTGACTTGGAATTAAATTTTACCGTTCCAAAGCCCTCAATAGGTAGAAAGGTTGTCACGTTTATTCCAATAATGTTTGTGCTGTTATTTATGATTGTGTGTACATATTTATTTAGATACAGAGAAATCTGGCGCAGAATTATTTTGTCAGATAAATGTTAATTCGTCCTCTCAAACTGAAACATTTTTCAATTATATCTCGTCAAGTCTTAAGATCTGTACCTATCTAGTTTACAGCTACGTTGACATTTTTGACATTATGGAAGATAAATTAAATGAAGGTAAGGCAATGGTTTTAACCTCATTTCTTCTACGCAAAATTGGTGCAATTAAAGTTATATAATGTTTTAATTTTATTCATTTATTTTAAAGCGTAGGAATCCACACATTTTTTACATATTAACTTTGAACGCAATTACCAATGTAATGGCGATTTTTTATTTATATATTTTTCTCATTTAAAGGTGACGTATCTTCATTGAAATATATACATCAGGAATTCCCAGCGTTAAAAATTATTCTGCAATTGGCGTACAGCGGAAGTTTTAAATTAGCAAACCTACTACTAAAGGATGAAATAGATTTCTTTGTCTCTAAAATTAACACAACATTGAAGTAATTTCTAGAAATACTGTTATAAAGACTCAAATTATTTCAATTGTCAGCTACCAGTCAGAATATTAATATTCTAAGACATCCTTTTTTGCATTATGCAGTGCGCTGCCAGGAGTGAAGGGAGTTCACATGGGAGTCATAGGAAAAGTTTGCAAAAGTTCAAAATGCGCTAAGGCGTTACATGTAAAAATTCAAAACTATTTTTAATTTTGCTTATTAAAAATGCTTATTTAAAGTGCATTACCTATTTGACATTTCCAGAATTTCGGATATCGTATGAAGCCCTTGGAAATCCTAGTTGAATACGATAAAAATTTCAAAACGGATGCAAAAGATGTGAAAACTATTAGTGAAGGGATTAAGTACGTTATTTTGCGCGGATATGATTTAAACTGGAATACGAATCACACAGGTCATAATTCTCCATTAAATGGATATGATAACAAGTCAATTATCAACACCATTGACTATTTAATGAACAATGCGATTTCAAATCTCATACTCGATTTACCCTCATTTGGATATTTCTATGCTTTACAAAATGCTTCTACATACTTTGGCATTCACGAAGCGATTACTGGCCAAGGGAAGAAAATTGGATATAATGCAGTAAGTTTCACGTTATTACCTATCAAGTTTTAGAACGAAATTATTTTAATTACTAGCCATGTATATCCGTGTTATTACTTTGGATTGATTTTAGATTTGCGAAGTTGTGAAGAGTGGTGATTGGAAAATGTTTTGGGATCATAAAGCGAAAGTTCCATTCCTTAAAAAAGGAGCGGATTGGATTTCATTTGATAATATTCGTAGCGTGTACGAAAAATTAGTTGAACTTGGCGAATACAATATCAAAGGAATAATGCTGTCATCAATTGACACTGACGATCTGACTGGACAGTGTGACCCTCAAAATTCCATCCTGAAATTGATCAAAGACACCCTTCACATAAGAAATGCAACGTTAGTCATATTTGTCACTTTTGTTAAGATTTATACAATTCATACCAAAAATGCGGGTAGTTTTCTTGAAAAGCTGTTGAAACTTTTGAAGTCAAAATATTTTATAATTTAATTTACAAAACCAAGTTTTTCTGATAGATATTATTTAGAATTAGTCTAAAAATTTATCTGGTAAAGATCCTTACTATACTATACCTTAAATTGAGTAGTATTGATAAAACTATTTATTTAATCAATGTTGATTGCAGATTAACCGATGAAAAATCTATTTCCAAGACATCACTGGAATGGATTATCACCACTGCCGTCGCCTTGTGTGTTTTTGTCATTATTGTTGCAGGATCGGTGGTATATTTTGTATTTAAGCGGGTACATCTACTAAAGGTAATTCAGTTTCCACAAAATATTGTGCAAATAATAAAAGAAGTATTACCAGAACGGGAAATCTGATTAAAGATGCAATTTTTATCCGTTTGTGTAACAGAATGAATTTACGAAAGATGACCTACTTCATTTTTTGAAAGGCACGTTGCAACTGAATGAACCACAAATTCAAACCCAAAGTGAGACCAGTAATACGGACAGATTGCCGTACGACTCATCTGTCGAAATTGACCCTCTTTCTTTTGAAATTGGTAAAATATTGATTATAATATTTTTAGTGAAATAATTAATAATCTTACTTCTATAGATTTGGTAACTTTTTAATGCCTCTATCGATTTTGATCTAATTCTTGATAAACAAAAATTAATTCCAGCTTTACAAATAATATTAAAATATTTTAGACATGAAAAAGATACTTGGGAGCGGAGCCTTCGGTATAGTTTACAGCGGTCGTGTTAATGGCGAGATTGTGGCTGTGAAAACCACGAAGGTGGGCGCTGGAAGGCAGTATATACTTTCCCTTTTATCCGAATTGAAAATACTCATATACGTTGGGAAACATCCGAATATTGTAAGTCTTGTGGGAGCCAGCACCGCTGAATTATTGAAAGGTAAGTCTGTCGAATATTTTGCAATAATGTGGTGAAATAAAACAAAATTAATATTTTGCGTGGTTAATCACTTAATCGGAGAAATAAAAAAGAGTGAAAGGAAATAGCTTAAGGCGCCAGTAAAAATGATTTCTCAATTTCTCCTACTCTTTATACATAGAAAAACCACCCAACTTCAGCGGTGTAAAGATATTGACAGGAAATGAATAAAGACTTGGGGTAAATTTTATTGGATAGATAATTAGATTTTCTCCTTTCAATATGGATGATTATTCAAAAAGTCAAATTTTACACTACTTATTTTGTAAATTAAGTTTGAATTACAAACTACCGCCATCGCAAGGTTCATCTGGGATGAATGAAACAATGTGAGACAATATATATTAATTTATAATAGCCATCAGATAATGAATTGAAACAAGTCATCCATATTGAAAATCGAAAATTTAATTATCTATCCGATAAAATTTACCCGAAGTCTGTACTCATTTCCTGTCAATGTCCTTACACCGATGAAGGTTTTACATGAAGTCAGTGACGTTAGTGACGTGTCGGTGACGTATCGGTGATGTCACTGACAAAACGTCATTGACAAAACTGCATTCTTAAAAGAGGGTTCTTCAAGTTTAGCCTTTCATTATTGGGTTACTACAATACGTGTGTAGCATGTTGAAAGTTTGAAAGCCACAATAAACGGTTCTTGAATTGCGTACAGACAGACGGACAGACAGACAAAGCATTTGTATATAAGTTTGATTAGGAAGCTTAATAAATGACGTTGTGTGTCTCGCTTATCCTTATCTTTGTGTCCTTAGTCAAATATCCTTACAACGTATTTGTATATAGAGGAAGTTGATACAAATTGAAATTATAGCACAGAAAGTATATACTTTTTATGCTTGATCGAATAAACCAACTCAACACGGCATTGCAATTGACGGCCTAATAATTATTTTTACACACACAACTTGTGTGTGACAGAAGAACATAAATCCCTTCACTGCAGTGCGCTGCCTGGCAAATAAAGCTTTTTACAAAGTATTAAAAGTATTATGCAGTACAGGATATCATATAAACGAGCTTGCTGCGGTTCTTAATCAACTTTTACGTACTACTCTGTATAGTACTTAAATACTGGATTAAAATATTTACCACAGTACGTCATGTGCAAAAAGTCATGCTCCCTGCTTGTTATATTTTATACTCGCACTGTCATTTTAGTCATTTAGTTTCATAATTTAACCATTTTATCTTCACTATTAAACTGAAGATTAGGATAATTAAGTGGGACACAAACACGTAATTAATTTATCTCTAATTGTAAATCGACTTCATAATAATGTGTAATCTTTATCATTGCCGTCAGTCGTAATTAATACATTATGGTACAGATTACAGATCTAGTTTAGTGAAGACGAAAATAACACATGCTCCGTTGTAAGTACACTACGTTAGTACAGATCTGGTGTTCCAATTCCGCATTGTTAGATGAGTGCAGATTTAACAGATATTATTTGCTTGTACTAATCACATTCTAAAAATCCCATTTACTTAACTTTAACCGTTTCTATTGAAATGGACGATATAATATGCAAAAACATGAACCGGAGATCCTGTAAAAACAATTAAGATGTAGTTAACTATTTTGAAAAGACTTATCTTTAATCCGCCATTAATTAAATTGAGTAGCCATTAACAATAAAGGAATCAAATTTTTTAATGAAAGGAAGAAAAAACAACCCAAAAAGGAAAATACCATTAAAAAAGTGAGCCATTAACGGTGGGGAACAACCATTAGCATACAAGGAGCAGCCATTAAATTTTATGTGGAATATACATTAACACTTGCGAAGTAAATATATATAAATATATATATTATAATTGTTTCTTCAGCAAAATGTCTATTGTACTATAGCTCCATGTAATTGAAACTGTTTTTCGTAGAATCGTAGAAGCAATATTGTGTTAAACTGTTGGTCTTTACTTGCTGCATGCTAATTTATATGCTAATATACATGCTAATGAACATTTGTCATTATGCGTACTAGCTGAAATTTGATTTCAGCTCGGGACAAGAGATTAGCTCTGTCACGGAATTGTAAAGGTTAGCTGAAAATAGCCTCGTGTACCCCCCAAGTGCCCATGATCTGATTTTTTATTAGCAAACAAAACAGAGGTTGTGGGTCTGGGATCAATTGCAGGGCCGAGAATCGGTCGCTACGGCCATGCAGTACTAATGCATGCAGCAATGTAATATTTTAAGGGATCTTACTGGAGTATGTACGTATGTCACACAGGTACTCGGCATGCGATAAGAATGGGTCTGCATAATCGTTTGCAGGGAAGTCCTACTTTTCCCCCGGAATACTTAGCCTATTGAACGTACCACATTACAATATTTCTGTTTCTGAAATATGTAAGGGCTGATAAATAAATCGAAAGGTTCATTCCCCTATTAATGGAATTTCCATATCTCCCTACTGGCTCTTCCTTTATGCCATTCCTTTGTTTAAAGGACAGGAATAATTCTAAATGCCAATTCCTTTTATCTGAGGGCTATTAAATGGTATCCTTTTGAAAACTTCTTGGCGATAAAATCATAGGTCTTACCATATTTCATAAGCACAGGTCCCTAAGAAGCCTAAGATCTTCAATGAAGAAGTCTGTATTTTTAATTAGATTCTGCTGGTTGCATTAATATTTTATTGTGGAGTGTGAGTGTCAAAGTCTCAAATATGACAATATGATTTAATTTTAACCTTCAGCATCATCATAATATAAACATGTCGCTTGTTGTTAATTTTGTTAATTTTGTCTGTTTCTATATTATTCAAGTTAAGTGACGGCTTCTATGAACACGGCAAATGGCACTGTATTATAAAATAATAATATTGTATTTTAGTCTAATAACTATTACCTTTATGAGTGGGTCAAACAAGATAGTACAATTTTATGTTTAAAATCAATCAGGCTTAATTGCTATCACTAACTAATATAAAAATGAAAGGTGAAATTTTGAAGTGAGGCCTATGCAATATTATTATTCTACTTTAGTCTACCTTCGTTAAGTCATTAGTAACGAAAGTTACTTTATGGAAACCCCAAAGCTGTCTGTCCGTCTGTCTGTCCTTCAACACGATAACTCAAGACTCGGTTTGATATATTTTGATCAAATTTGGCACACTTACTAGTGAGGACCTATGTGAAGCTAAGTTCGAATATGGGGTCAATCGGTCAACTCAACTCCTTCATGACCTTTCACCAAGTAAACTGTGTTAATAATACAGCCTCAAATAAACAATGCGTTTTAATTACTGTTATGCGACTTCCATTTTCCATTTATGTTTGAAATGTGAAAGACTTATCTTTAAAACATCCTCAAAATAAATGATTTTATCCTCAAAATAAGAGTATTTCTCCGTAAAAAAGTCGTATCATCATAATAATTGAAAATGTCAAATAATTGAAAATGTCAACATAATAAATACACCGTCATCATGGTAAAATGTAAACCGTCCTCATTGTAAATGTGAATAATCATCATGTAAAATGTAAATAGTTCCATTCACCTTCAAGCACCGAGATATTATTTATAATTAAAATGAAATAAATCGTATGATATAATTAAAATACATGTGCTTCACACATTACAACACCCTGCCGGTATGGTATAATCATGACTTTATTGTTAGCTTACTAATAGATGCATTACAGTATTATTTCAACATAATATTATATTGTAAACACGTAGGATTAAACGATTAAGGCAACATTTGCCTGTATTATATTTAAGTATTATTGGTATATTTTATTACTATTTACAACTTACACCAAATTAATCCAAACATTAATTTGTATTCAAAAACTATTGCAAAACATGAAAAAATCCATAAAATACAAAAAATCATATTTTTCTTTTCCTAACCTTTGGAAAAATATTACAGCAGACAGAATCTTCATATCTAACGTGTCGTTATATAAATGGAATAAAAATTTTAAAGCGGAACAGTGACATGGAATACATAATAAATTGCATATTATGTAAAACTAAATCTGTCATGGAAAATGTTTTGTCATATGTATTTTAATTCAAGAAACAAACGAATTTGGTTTTTGGATTTTGATTTTTGCGTCTCACAAGCTTGGCTTTACAATTGGAGTAAGTAACTCTGGTTCCATTTTTATTGACGACCATTTTTCTGGCCCCAATCTCAACTTCCTCCAGAGTATCTTTAAGTGTTGGGTTATTATTCAAAGCTGAGACAATGGCATCAAGCATGGGATCGATGGAAGGTCTCCCCCGTTCTGTTGAATTGTCTGCCATTCGTTCAATAATGAATTTTTTCAGTGAGGGGCAATGTATCAACATCCAAAGAGTTTTCTGAAAGCCGTATAGCGCAGGCAATTGTAAAGTTTTCACACAGACAAAGTTTTGACATTCATTTTCCTCTTCATTCGTCTCCGACAGTTTCATTTCGCAATTCGGGTTTATGTAAATCTCCTCCAATAAAGCCAATCGGGGAGATTTGAGAATCGGCATAATATTCGCCGTCTCTGTTCCGCAATTTTTCAGCACAAGGTGTATGATTCCAGCATGGAACTTGGCAAACAATGATGAAATCATGAATTCAACATCAAAGCCCGGAGAGATGAGAAAGCTGCAATCAAGTGATAAACTTTTGGAAGGTGGATACAAGGCCTTGTCAAAGACGTCGGCAGAAACAAACTCAGATAATTGATCCACGCTCGTAATCTCAACTTTTGATTTTTGCTGGAAATGATAACGAGAAATTTCATTCCACGCATGGCACACGAGTCGGCAATTTTTCAATACCTCGACTGTGCAGTGACGCATGATTTCCTCAATTACCTAGCACACCAAGTATAATTATTATTAAAAAACAAATATAATCCAAATATGATACGTTATATGCATACAGCAATAAAAATCATTTAAATCACACAAAGATAAATAAATCACATAAATAAAATTGTTATTTGATTGAGTAATAATGAATTGAATGCTTACATCCACATTTAACGCAGGAATATTTGCAGGGTCCAAAACGATTGCATGATCCTGCGTATGAATTTCGTCACTCTGCATTTCTTCTTCAATAGTACTCAAGGACTCCATTTCCAGAGAACCTTTGAAATGTCTAACCAATAATTATAATATAAGTACCTAGTTCAATCCGACTTACTTCCGCATAAAAATTAATTTTAAATTATATGATAAAATGAAACATTTTTTTGTGTTATTGTGACTTAATTTTTAATATGCCTTACCTTGGGTGTAGTAACTTTTTCTGGATAAAAAATGTAAAACAATGTTGCTGGATTATAAAATGAATGTAAAACTTGATTCGGTTTGAAGTTCCTAGTTCGGATTTATAAATCGTACTAAGTGCATTGCCCTTTTTCGATTCAAATATATAGGAAGTCCAGATTGTAGCAGGAAGTTCTTCAATTACTACCTTATTGCTAAGTGCTAAATACTAAATTTTACTAAGTAATACCACTGTTTCCATTTACAACTGACAGTGTCATAGATAAAAAGAGTACATAGGTACTTAATCTATTTATTCTTTCATACTGAATTGTAACTTGAGACAAACAATGTACCTACATACTGTGGCAGTGGTGGTGATGACTAATTGCACGTAAAGACGCAAGAAGGGTACACACAGTACACAGTATTCAGAATAATGACATACCTATCTACATAAACATCTCAGATTGTTAAAAATAAATTAGACTGCGAATAATTTAACAGTTGACATTAAACTTCTGAGTTCACGATCAAAGGCCATTGTAATTGTGAAATACATTGATTAAAAATAAATACATTCCTTTCCTTATAATAATGTGCCACTAGATTTTCGAAAGGAATAGAGAGTAAGTTCATTAAATCTAATTGCTCATTGTCTCAAAAAAATTAGGCCGTCATAATATTGAACTTATTTGTAAAAACTATGGTTTGGCAATTCTGTAATGCACGTGTATGTGTTTTTTGAGACTTTTTATTCTCCAATTAATGATATTACATTTTGATCTGACATCACTTTTATTTATTATAAAATTTAATTTTTACTCAAAAAATGTAAATGATTTTATTGCACCAGAAATATTTATTCGGTACAATTCATTATGCTCGAGAGTATTACAACTTTAGAAAATAGTGACTTTCTTCCGTGGTCGGAATGATTGATGTAACTTGACATTGTAACACATGACCTACTAACTCCGATTTCAGTTGAAACAATTGCAAGACTAGCATCAATTATGACATTGAGCCAATTTTTCATTCACACAAATATTTCCTCAAAATAAATCGTACTCAGAAACAAAATATTAATTACAGAAAGGTTGTACAATTTTGTATAATATTTTAGTGCCTTATTAAATTGAATTTGTATCTTGGATGGCAATAAATGTATTTGGTCTGCAGTTAAATGAAAACAGCCTGGAAATCTTATCATTCCGAGAATCCAGACAGATGCGTTGCAAGAAGAAAGAATAGAATGAGGTTAAAGGTTAAGTGCGTGGGTTTATGCTTAAATTATGCGACGTTCACACAAATACATGCATCAGTCTCCCCAGTCCTTTCTTTCTCACGATTCTTTGTCCGATGTCGCCAATTGATATTTAGTTTCATTTCCTGGTGCAGACAGACTCAGGAATGCAGCTGTTTGTAATGACCGTTCTACGCTGTAATGCTAATAATAAACCTCTTTCGATAAGAAGAAAATGTTGTGCCCTATGAACAAAATGTACGCTTTTTACATGTAATTTCCTTATCTATCAGTAAAGAATTATGGTTTTCATAATGTAATAAATGTTCCCACGTTTATTTTTTACATATTTGATATATATGATGTAGAGGAAGGTTTACAATTTGGACAAAATTTATCAGTTCTCAAGTTAAAAAGCAATCCAAATGTTAGTGGAAAATTTTAAATAGATGTTATGTGCCCATAGTCTTCATTCAGGTTGTCTTAATTTTTATTTCTAACGATTAGACAAATATATTTGTATGTTAATTTCTGAAGAATGTAAGTGATAGTTGATACTTTGCTAAAAAATTAATTGTACGGATATGTACTTACTTCTATTTAGTCCTACTGTGTATTTTCTTATTACTATGCATAATATTATGTTGATCACTGTCATTGTTTATCCATGCTTTAAAACTCTTTACTGTCTGTGTCTGAGACAATTTTATGAGTCAAACAGTATCCATTATCTCAATATCTGTATCTACGTGTAAGTTGCAAGCATTCATTGTGTAAACATGCTTTGCGGATTATTCATATTACTATAATTATTGCAATAACAATCTCAGACTTGTTTACCCATTTGTAGCTGTCAAGGGACTGTTAAATTGTAATTCCCGAAATGTTTGTGAGTCATATTGACTTTGTATGTATTTGCACTTAAAATATCTGTAGGCACTTAATATCTAGCATAACATTAGCTTGTATTGCAGGGATAAATTATTGAGATATGTTTTAATATATATATTTTACTTACCATTATATAACATTAGAACACTCAGTTTACATTGAACATAATTTTTGTATTTTCAGTATAATGTGCTGATTGATGCTAAGCAAATGTACGATGTAGCATGTTGATCTATTTGTCTTAAATTTTTTATGGTGTGCCGTTCCTGTTAAAGCATTTTAGCTTTGATTCAGAAATAATTTGTAGTTGCATACATAGTTACACTACTACACTTAATTTACCTAAACTTAAAATCAATGAATATTATGTAGGAACCTAAAAATAACATCATGCAGATTAAAAATACGTATTTCAATTAAATTAAGACACTTTTTTCGTAAGGGAATATTTTATAATTATTTACTGATTTTGTTGAACAAAATTATGTTTCCTATATAATAATAAAATATATATGATGTGATATTGAAACCAACCAAAATGCAACTGTTCAATATTTATCAGTATTACTTAATTTCTCTGACTTTTTGTAAAGCATAATTTCTTCATAATTTATACATTAATTTAAAAAAAAATTAAGTTTTACTTCATTAATACACAATTAATTCCAAGTTACACGTCCTTCATATTATGTGTCACTCATATGTGATTTTCAGTCCCAGATTTGTAGCCAAATATGACTGTGAAACAGTCAGATCTGACTGCCAAAAAAACAGTCAGATCTGACTGTTTCGTAGTCAAATCTGACTATTTTTTTTGACCAAAAACGTCCACCTCAAACCACCCTGCTATACTTTCTTGTAACTATTCAAATTTCTGTTGCATGCAGGTAGGTTTTGGTAGGCAAGAAATTTTTTGACAGGATTCTTTATTTCGGGGGTCAGTCTCAGGGGAATCATTTCACATAGCCAAAGCGTGGCGATTTACTTATCCCCCTATAGTTCGGTCCCC
>JABASD010002216.1:0-29108 GCA_019776165.1 Pogonognathellus flavescens
AGAGACAATTTTGAATCTTTTGAAAAAATAGAATTGGTGTTTTTAAATATTCTTTAACAAGATTAAATATACTGCTGCTAATACATAGTGTTAAAGTTGATGTGATGGTGTCACAGTTAATGTTGTCGTGTCGAAGTTCACAATACCCTCACGATACTTTATTGCACCGTTGCAAATGGTTTATTCTACGTACAATTGCGATGTCTTGTTTATGCCTTTAAAATTCTAGAACTTCACTGGTTTTAGAACTTTTTAATACAGAAAGTTGTTGATGAAAGTTAGCATATGTGAAGGTTACAATTTGTTCATTAGCTAACAAATCTAAACTCCTTTACTTTATCACTTACGTACTGAATCCAGATACATATTATTATCTGTACAATCAAGAAAATAAAAGAAAGTTCTGGAATTCCTTACAAAGTTGGAAATCTTAGCTCATCCTCATCTTGCAATACAATGTCTTAAAAATGACAGGATCTTCTTATTATATACAATAACAATAATAGACAATGCCATCATTAGTCGTTATTGTCAAATACTCATACTTTCAGCCATTATAACGGGTTGATCTATCGCAGAGGACACAAAACATTCAGCAATACAATATCAGTGCAAATACACATGGGTATTGTATTTCAGCTGAAATAATGTCAATGCAAATGTCAAGTCAAAACGGAGAACAATCAGTGTTGGGCATTTGATTCCGAACATATTTTAGGGTGAAATACATTACTGATTACTGTTGCAATAATGTGTGGGATGTTAGTGAAGTTTTATGTCAAAGCGAAGAATCAATACAATACAAAAATTTGATGTTGGCTTAATGAAGTTTCTAACATAAATATATAGGTATGTGCATTTTATTATCCAGAGTTCAATGCGTCTATACAGTTAAACAAGAGAATAATGTGTAGGAGGTCAGTGAAATTTTAATGTCATTGAGACAGCGAGGAATCACAATACAAAAATATGTTGCTTCTTTCTACAAATAAACCTACATGAAAAGAGTACTACATAGAATAACAAAAAATAGTTCTGATTGTGTAATTGTATTGTGGAATGACGAGTGAATGTTCGGATTAAGATGTGTGGATGTGTTCTGCGAATAGCTACTTATTTCGTTTTAGTTGAAATTACTTCTTTCTGTTTCTGAAGAACGCGATGTAGTATAAATTGGAAACAAAAGTAATAATGCCAGTAAACTTTGATGTCAACAACAGCATCTTTTGTTTATCAGACAGAAATCTGACAGCCTCATCAGTAAATACTAACCTGCATTTGTACAACGGATATTACGTTACATTACTTTGGCACTGTAAATTATACGCACTGCTCGCGAGAGTTTTTCTAGATGAAAAAGTGAGAGCTCTCTGTGGTTTACAAAGACAAGGGATTAACATCACACGAAGTTACAGCTATTTTTAACTCACAACTGAATAGGAAGCTGTGGTACGTTGTGCATTTTCATTAAGTAAAAAGTAGGCGTGATGTCATATAGTAGTGTACTTAGAGTTTGGTATTGTAACGTGTAAATCCTTCGCGTGTAAAGCGAAATGAATTTACTTGCAGGTTGGAGCTAACATGCTAACAGAATAGCTTCTTGTTTTAAATTAGTTTCATTTCCAATGCACATTTCCCTCTTGAATTTGCCTTGGGGCAAAGAGTTTTTCTTTCAAATGCCTTGTACCATATAACTCATTCATTTGTATTTTAAATAGGGAATTTACTATATTATGCTACGGATCTCTGTATATTAGGTATGCAGACTACAGAAGAAATTTGTATTCTATCCTTGTTTGCATAGAATATACTTTTAGAGAGTATTAATTTTATAATTTTTTAGTTTTATACCCCTAACCTAGGTACAGTAAAATAAATATAGGCAGAGGGATGTACTGTTAATATTAAACACCTTTATCTGCGATGTACATGGAGCTGTGCCTATGAAGAAGTCTGCATTTTACAGCAAGAGAGTTCCATCTCATCACATTTTGCTTTAGTTGCTGTATTTAGTTTGGCCTTTTGGATTTACTCGTCATTTGCCTGTTCTGTGTGCTACAACTCCTCCGCACTGATTGTGCGTCTCAGTGAAAATGGAGATTGAAAAATTCGTCATTTTCATCTTCATTCCCTTTTCTTTTACAACCCGTCAGATCAAAGTGGGGTAAATTCGTTGTGGAAAGAAAGCAATTCTAATTATACAACCGTTCTCGCACCGATTTGCAATTAAGCGAGCGAAATGGGCCGGATGGGAAGTCTGATGGAGTACGAGAGTCGTCGTCGCGGCGTCATCCTCGCCATCATGCTAGAGGGGTCCAATCTCATCCACTCATTTTCACCATAATAATATATTCCGCTCTCCGCTCCTTCACACATTATTGTCTCTACTTAAACTTAAGCTTTAAACTGCAAAAGTGGAAAAAGTAGATTGCGAACGCCAATATTGAATATAGTCAAAAGGAAAAGCATCAAGGATAATATTTCCACCAGGAAATCACGTATAGATCCAGCAAAGAAAAGTGGTAAAAGCAATTTGACAAAAATTAACGTTCCAAACTGTCATTCAGCTTTTTACTCTTAATCAGCAACGTTGTACTTCTTACGCCTACAGTTCATCCGCCATTTATTCCACAAACCGAATAAACCCGACACTTTGCTTCATTCTTTATGCATTTTATTCACTTCCATCCTTTTTCTCTTTAACTCATCACTCATGGAAAAATACAACATTCTTTTTATTTCCGCCATTTCCTTAACAATTAAATAGCTTACCTACTTTTCAATTACCAACACCACACTCCTACTTAAATAATAGCTCAGGTATACCTAGAACACCTACGTACACAGTGTTTAAAAGTATTTTGCCTCATCTAAACTGTTGTGTGAAGAAAGAGACAAAAGTACAGGACTAAAAATATTTTTCGATAATTTCTTTTCAGTTTGCGGTGCAATTAATTTAGATTAGGTTCACGTGTACAATATTGAGTAATGGTAATTGTACACATCGATGACAGTCTTGCCACACGCGATCTCACTCACGAAGTAAGCAGCCTACACGGCCTACAGCTTACAGCAACCTAACACTACACTAACAGCTACCAATGCTCCACGCAAACATTCTGCCAGCTATAGACTTCCTTCTTAGGAAGAATTCGCTGTACCCATCACACTCTCTATGTGTTGTCTGATGTTATTTACCATGTGTTTATACAAGTACTATACTTATATCTATTTTGTCATAGTATCCCTGTACCATGTTTGTATGTGATGCTGTACTTTTTGCACTTAATTATTTAAGCAAGTATATGCATGTATGTTCTGCGCTGCAAATAGGAAAGAGCAAAAGCAAAGTCCGTTCGTACTTTTGTTTGTTAATAATTCTGTCCAAATTTAATTGTAAAGCAGATTGCTAGTACCTTTATACTTTTACAACTGTGTACGGATCCTGCGGAATACATTATAAGCCAATAGTTGATTTTGCTAAAGAAAACAACGATCTGGGTATCTCAGCTTACGGTATATTGCATTCTTATTACACAGGCAGATAAAAACACAGTATATCTGTATACCGCAAGGCTTAAGGTATAAGGTAAACGTAACCTTGTCTTGAAACAAGCCGGAGTTCATCTATAGTTACCCTTTTCTTTGTTTGTCTGCTATTTGCACATATATGTAGGGATACCTGTATATGGGCATAGTGCAGTGCCACATTTGTATCTGAGACTCTTCTGCTGTTTACTCTTAAGTGAAGTGAAGCGGAATTCTCTCGTTTCCTTGTCTTTCTCTGGCAGTGTGACACAAGACGGTATTAAAGGCGGATGCAATGTGGTGGAGTTTAATAGAGTTCAGAGCCTGGACGGAGAGAGTGGAGGTACAAGTCAAGTGAGTCTGTCTAATTCCATTTGGCAAGACTCTGGGAGCAAGAGGAGGCTTTCTCCAGGAGCAGCTGAGCTGTAGTGCTATTGCATGCAATCCACACCAAACTGCTTTCCGCTTAGTTTTCTGGTGGCTGGAAAGGTAAAGGTACGCGATAACACGACTTGTATGGTAAAATTGAGATAGAGGAGTGTAGTGGTCGTAGTGACAGTGTCAAACCACTATGTCCACTATAATACGGCACTCTTGTGTGTATTTGTACTGCCAATTGACGTCAAGTCTAGTAAATACACCTCGTAGGTTAGTTTTCTACTTAGTAGCCATCCTCCTCTTTGCTTATCCAACTCCTCCTATTCAATTCCATATACATGAACTACATTTGTACCTGCTTTCATATACAACACACTTTATTATTGCTATCCTATCCACTAACGGCCAGGCTCTGATTGTCAGCAACCGTCTTTCCTTCTTTCTCCGCTATTCTTCCACCTTAGCAGCTATAGCAGGCACAATGCCATGCCAAACCACAATTCCAGAATGATATACGCTACATGTGTATGTTCCTTCCTGTTGTGAACAAATGAATCAATATAGTGACATGCCAAATAGAAGTCGTAATTGAATCATCAAATTATTTTGTAGCTTTGTTCAGACTCAGACTGTGTAGGCATTTGTACCTTGTAAAGTAATTCCTTTGTACAAAGTCCTGCTGTAGGTATTACGATGTGTAACTGCAAACATTCATAGTAACGGGAACTAGAGACAGATTAACGCTTTAAGGTGCACGACCTACGTAATTGCTCATAATATACAATTCCTACAATATCATTGTGTCACAGTACGATAATATTTATAATTTATGATAGAGTAGACTTTGAGAAACAAAACCTTTTTGCTTATAACGTGTCAGTCTGTCTCCCGTTTGTTAACGCATAATTCAAACTGTATCGTAAGAAGCTAAGCACCACTATTGTTAATTATTACAACATTCTTTCTCAATATTCTCATTAGTTTCACTAATAGCCATTTCAAACAGATTTTCAGAATTTGCTAACTTGACTATACACAATATTATGTCAGTTTCACGTATAACACTACCCATGCATAAACTTTATTGGTTGGCTTGGAGGGTTGGATACACAGAACTGTGACTGTAATTTCTCTATGCAATTTTAACACTAATGGACATCAACTGCAAACACGCATAGATATCTATTTTCAAACAGATTTACATAATCATATGAATAAAATAATAATAATAAATATGTAATAGAAATCTAAATTTAAAACTACAAATAAATGAATTATTAATAAATTATGTACATTGGCATTACAAATAGTGTACAGGAAAATGTAACGATATTTTGGAATGAATTTTTAATATTCCTGCAGTATTATCGTATTATAATGGATGCAATGTTTTGAGAAATTATTAACGAACTGCTGCGACTGCCGTATGACAGGGCAGGGTGATAGGAATATAACAAGATGCTTTGATGCAGCAACATACATTGTATCCTATATTGCATAGACGCTACAATATTTTCTTTGTGTTCCATTATATTAGACGGTAGAAGTATGTGAATTGAGTAATACTTTACATTATAGAAGAGCATATAATAAATAAGAGAGTACTGAGTAAGATAATAGTAGAGGTTGGTTTTGGAAGTTGGGATTTTATCTGTGGAGCTATAAAGTAACTGTTGTATTGGGGTCTTTTGCAGTCGTAGCTGTGTGTTGGAGTTTGGTGAAAATAAAAATGAATTTAGTTTGAAGTGGAAACGGGGTAGGTAATGGAGTGACTACGAGAGTACGGAAAAGCTGGAAAAAGAGTTGGCTAGAATTTTAAAAATTCATTTTTTGGAAGCTCCCACGAGCAAATCGATAAATCAATATGTAGACTTTATAATGAATTATTAATTTTATAGTTTAGAGGGTTGCAGGTATATATTTTCAGCTTGGATCGATCGATTTTTTCATGTATGCCCAAAATTTGTGCTGCAGCACCCGGACGTATCATAAGATAGACGATGACGATAGATAGAGCGATAGCAATGAAAGCCCAGCCCCACAACATATAACTTTTATATCTGATATTTTGATTTCACTACGTCCACTGCCTTTGTACTAATGCGTACGTTACATAAAATAAACGAACCGAACCAAAACAAGCCCAGCCGGCCCACCTCTCTCTCTATTTCTCCTTTACTTGCACTCACAGCACTGCCACAACTATATACAAGCAGTAGATTTGTAGGTATTATTATTTATATTTATATTATTATATCCGAGTTGGCTTTTGCCACTAAATAACTCACATTTACTTCTACATCACCTAATCCCACACTTTTTGTTTTTACGGGGTAGTGGCAGTGTACAAGTGGAAGGTACGACATACAAGCTTGTATACATTTATGCATTAATATTGTAAATCAAAATAAGAATTGCCCAGCTGCCGTAACTACACGTTTCAGCTTGAGAAACTAGTAAAGCTCATTTCCTATTATATATATTACACTTAAACTACGCACACACCAGACCCGAAAGTGGATTCCACTAAAAGCCGAATGGAAACTCGCTCTAAACTTCTTTTCCCTTGTTTTGTTGTTTTTCTTGGCTTTATTACGTTAGTATCATCCCGTTACAAATATTATTACATTTAGTAGGCAGAGTAGAATGAGTAGGTGTTCTATGTGTCTGTGTCGATGTGTACGTAGGTATGTGAACTTATAATATTTATGCTATGTATAAATACTACAACCATTTTTCACAAAATACTCTATGCATGCATACGATGTCTAAGAGTCTGAAAACAACTTTATTTATATGTTTAAGTATATTATGCTTCTTATGCCAAAAAAGCTTCTTTCTCATTTATTACTTTTATTTTCTACTTTGACTCGACTCGAAGAGTTCTTCTCATTTCTAAAAGTATCCGTAAAACTTTAAACAGCTAAGTCATCCTATCATCCGCATCCGCAACCAAGCAGGACCCAAATACAAATATGAATATAAAATATTCTTATTTAATACTTTTTCGAATCACAATGTCATTAGTAGAGTTCTACTTATATAATGATACATTTAAAGTACACGTGTACCAAATACAATTTCTACAAAATATATGACATGGTAACTCTACGGATGGTATGTTTCTGCAGATTGTTAGCAGACTGAAATACTAATCAGATTGCCAAAGTAATTTATTTTATGGTATAAATACAAAAGTATTCCTGTGCATGACAAGGAAGGTACGGTATATGAGTCATAGGCATATCCGTCTGTAAAAAGAAGTGTAAAACTACCAGAAAATAATAAAATAAAAATATTGCACGTAGACTCCCCATACGAAGGCAGAGGCAGTAATAATGCCACAGCTACAACAGAAGAGTGGAAAAGTTTCTTCTTCTCAGTTCAATTTTACTTTAATAACTGAGCAGGCGAAAAAAGTTCAAGTCAAAAGTATCCGCCGTGTTTAGGTGTGGTTCGTCGAGAGAAAAACATGCTCATTTTTTCTTTATTTTTTTAATTCCAGATCAGGAGCTGCTGCCTACTGTGTCTACTACACTCCCTTAAACTCAACTATAGAAAAATAAAGACTGCCATTCGCATACACACAAGCCGCAGAACAATACCGGCGGTCTAATAATAAGAATTGTTTACCACATCTTTCTCTCTCTCTCTCTTCACCGCGTTATATATTAGCCGCCATATAACTAGATATTATGTTGAATGAGTTGCTGTGAGTGTAACTAATAATATTTGAACCGAACTGCTGCTGCTGCTAACAGCTATACTTATACTCAGACAAAACAAGATCAGTTGAGTCACTCAACTACATCAACAAAAAGGAAAGTAAGTGCAAACAGGAGCCAGAAACAGACTTGACGACGCATTACACACAAAAGCCACGCAAGAAAAGGAATTGCCAACAAGAACAGAGTTGAAGATAAAAAAGAGTGCGGAAAACCTTGGTCGTCACAACTAGCACTACTTGAACTTGAGACTACTTAGCCAAAGAAGCATTGTGTGTTCAGAAGAGAGTTTCAAAGGAAAAAAACAGTGGCAGAAAAAAGAACACGCAGCACCGACTTGGACTTGCAATCCACACACAACACGCAGGAAGCATAGCTATAGCAGAAAATCAATTGCGAGTGTAAAGAATCCCTGGCTATTGTGTATATCGTAGAGGAGTACGGAAGACGGTGCCTATAAAAGACTAAGCACATGGTCCAATATAAAGTAAGTGAACGTTGTGAATGGATAGTTAGCCAAGTGAGCTGTTGAACTCTGGCCAAGCAAGGAAAGTACAAGGAGAGAGAGAAAATTCTAAAGGCAGAGCTTTCTCTCTGTTAAGAAATAATGTGCAGCTAATTTGACCATTGTACATTTCCGTTCTCGTGCGGCCAACCTTTCAGCAGTGAAACGGTCCGGAGAAGATCAATAGAAAGCTCTACACGTAGGAGTGTTGTTCGTATAACAATATTACTTGTAGGCAACTTCTGATATAAATCCGTACACATTACACACACACTACATCCTCCTCGCTACAACAAATCCACACACAGACTACTCACACAAAAAGAGATCGAGCCTCCTCCACGTATAAAATTACATTACTTGTTTCATTCCTTCTCTTTCGGTGACTGCCACTATAGCACTTAGTGCTTTACCAGTTTAACACGACTATAAATAGAGAGGTGCAGCAGAGAGCAGCCAGGAACTACCATTCCTCCGAGTAAGAGAACTGTGTGAATTTGTATAGAAATAAAGATGGAATCCTTTTAAACCTGCTTTGCCTTTGGATTTAACTCGCTCTCACGCCTACCAATTGTCCATGTCCTTTTGTGGCGCTATATAACACACACAACTCCCAACAACTTCTACTGCTTCCACAATACAAAGCTCCACAACGTACTTCTTTCACTTAAAGTCCTAATAAATACGGAAATCCATCCAATCTCGCGTCGTTCGTCTTTGTGTGTGCAGATTGGAGATTTTATTCATTTCACATCGTGGTGGCCGTGAAAGTCTGCAACAACTAATCCCTCTCCACCACCACCAATACCAACTCATATCCAACTAACTTATACAAACTCAATATAGCATTACAACAAATCATAACCAATTTCGTAATACGATCCTTCAAATACATTGTATAGAAGGAAGTACAACCTTTATTTCAGTTTACTGCACATTTAGCAGCTATCTGTACACAGAAGGCTTAAAAGCTGAAACTTTTCCACAGGAGAAGACGACAAAAAGTAAATCGTGAATTCATATCTGTCTGTGTATGTGTGGATGGCAGTAACCGCGTCGTAAAGCAAAGCTGACATAACAACAAGTAGTAATAATGCAGCATATGAATCCAGAAGAAGGTTTCTTACACGTACAACGGCAGATGAGAGTGATAGTGCTGCTCAGACTTGAACAAACCCTAGGGGAAGAAATAATAATATTAGGATCAGCAGCAGCAACACCAGTTCTCCACAAGTAAAGGCAGAAGAAGAAGACGCGTCAGACTTTACACTGCGAGAATACCATGATGACGACAACGACAACGTGCTCTACGGATAATAACAATATTTACGTAATAATACTTTTAAGCCCCGAATAGTACATTCACAAAAGTTTCTCTGTGTCCACATAGCTCCTCTCTCTACGGCATCGTATAAAAAGGAAAGTATTTCCGGACGATCATCATCAGTGTCATGTCATGTCAAATAAAAATCAAATCAGCCGTGTGTATTTACTGAGCTCGGTGACGAAAACGACTGTTAGTCCTCTCTCCGTCTTATCCAACTGTTAAAAAGCGACTGGTATATAGAAAGTTGACTATAGAGACAGACAATCAGCCCAGCACCTACTTCTCGTGAAATAAATAGTGTAGTAGTGGAAAGAGCGGCTTGGAGAGAAAGACACGTGAGTAGTGTGAAAAGAGCTATTGACATTGATAAGTATCACATCAGTCGAGTCTCATTCTCTGTCTGTCTACTACGACTACTACTACGGGGTCTACCCTTGAACTTACATTTATACTCCACACAACAACTCAACTCTTGCGCTTCTGCAGCTCTGCCACATTCACAACTCCGTTTTTATACGAGCTATATCATTATTGTGGTGTAGGACTTTGATCCGACGATGCTATCTGTATAAAACACAACACAGTCAGCGATACAGCCGGTTATTAGCTTGGGCTATAGAGAGAAGTACACGACTACTTTGGCAGACATATAGAAAAAGTGGAGCAACGTAGCCCGTGGTGGTGAATCTGAAGCCAAAATAGCGTGAGTACATTTTCCGAGGTTGAGGTTTTATATTAGACACACACTACACGGGTATTATCGGAGCGTAACGGTGTAAAGTGTGCAACAACGTATGTAGTGCGTCTCCTGCCTTGTCTAACTGCGGGAGGGAAAGTGAATTGACTTGACTTCACTTGACAGCACACACACGGAGAGAGATAGCGCTCTATAGGAACCATTATATTATTATTTTATATACAGAGACAGAACTGAAGTTCAACTTGAACTCCCAGAGCTAAAGGCTCATCCAACCGAAGCAAACCATTGAGAATTGAAAAGAGGGAAAGGAAAGAGACACACGCGGAGAACTTGCTTCGTTCCTTCCAAAACTGCACAGACAACCTCCACTACTCTCTGTACTTTACACTTATACAGTTCCCGTCTATACCAAAGTGTCGGTCGTCCTGTCGGCTTGTTCAATTCACTCATACGTTGGTTTTGTGGTGCAGGATTATGCCGTGTTGGTGTCAACACTGAATTCGATATCCCTACAACGGTTTGGACTTCTATCAAATTATATACAACTTACACTACAACGAAGATCGTCTATTTCTCCCTTTGACTTAGAAATATAAAGAACACGTTTGTAACCGTTGTGTAGAATTTGGACGGGAGTGCATGTACGAACTGTCTAGGAGTACAGACAAAATACGGAGAAAGGTTGAAGGTATTTATTTACAGTTGTTTGTGTAAGTGTAGGGGAGATTGACATTTTTATTGGAGTAGAAGAAAGACTGTCAAGATGAGCTCTACTCCACCGCAACAGTATTGCCTTCGGTGGAATAACTACCAGAACAACTTGACAAATGTATTTGATCAGCTTTTGCAAAGTGAGGCATTCGTGGATGTCACTTTGGCGTGCGATGGTCACTCGCTGAAAGCGCACAAAATGGTTTTGTCCGCCTGCTCACCTTATTTCCAGTCGCTTTTCTTTGACAACCCTTGCTCTCACCCCATCGTCATTCTCAAGGACATCAAATGGGAAGAGCTGAAGGCCGTCGTGGAGTTCATGTACAGAGGGGAGATCAACGTGTCCCAAGAGCAGCTCGCTCCACTTCTTAAAGTTGCAGAAGTGTTGAAAATCCGCGGACTGGCTGATGTGTCCCGTGGTGGCGGAGGCCATAATTCCTCTGGAATTCCACCTTCTTCCGGTCTTACCGGCTCAGCCACAAAAATCAACAACAATTCAAATGCAAGCAATGGTGGGGGTGTTGGTGCCGGTATTGGCAGCGGAGGTAGTGGACCATCGGGTATTAATCCTGCTGATTTTGTATCCAATTCAACTCATGACTCGGACTCTGAGTCTCCCTCCCACACAAATGGTCATCATCATCATCTGGGTCACACAATTGCCCATGCCCACGTTCTGGCCACACTGAGACGAAAACGAAGGAAGATGTCAACTCCAGATAGAACTCCGAGTCCCCCGGACACTTTGGATGAACATAGCAACCAGTTGGAAATTGATAGCAATAACGGAGACTATGATCATTCACCTTCGTTGTCCGCCATAGCGGAAGTGTCTGGAGGAGCTAGTTTAAGTATTAACCCGACTCCTGCGAACACCCCGTCTTTGACTGCCTCCGGCTCTACAGGCCAATCTCTTCCTTCAGGATCTCTTGGAAATATTACACCCGCTTTGTTAAATCTACATAATGCTGCTGCTGTTGCTGCCGCCGCCGCTGTTTCATCCGCATCCAATCAAAACGTTCCCTCGTCCTCTGTGGCTAATGACTTGGATCTCAAACCCGGAATCGTCGAAATGATTCGCGAGGAAGAACGGGTAAGAAACAAAACCATTTTTACCATTACTTTACTTATACCACTAGTAAATAGTCCCCGGAGTTTTTCCTTATTTTTTAAGTTCTCTTCTTAATATGTACAAGCTACATAACAAAAGTATTCTAATAGGCACTCCTATTTTTATACAAAGATATCATCACCCTTTATTTCCAAGCTAGTTCGTATTTATATGGAACATTTTCACAGTTTCTCGCAGTTTCTCGTCTCATTCGCATTCTTGTGCATTAATTTGGTAAATTCTTCCATTCCATAAAAAAGGTTTAGGGAGGAGTACGGGAGAAAGGCAAAGTCATAAGTCATAAAAAACTGAGCATATTTCTCAGAATATTATGGCTAATCGAGGTCAAATGCCTTCCTAACGAGCATTCTTCAATAACTCAGGAAATACTTGGGGAAAAATCCTAATAGGCTCACATCACATCTGCATTATTATTTCTACTGCTACTACAAATATCTCTGTGTGCGACTCTAAGAATATTTTAAGCATTAAGATATAATATACCATGTACGTACATAATACACACGAAACTCCTATAATAGCTCTATACAAAACTACTCCAAGTCAGTTTACTTTTATTTGGCATCCCTGCCTTCTCCTATTAGTAAGATAAACACATGCTACATATTGCATAGATATCTCTCAGCAAGAAACTGCGCTACTGCAGCTTTTCCTTCGAAATAATTTCTTGCTTAATATTTGATAGTTTCCATTAGTTTTCCCTTATTGGTCTTCATGCAATTATTACTCCTATTAAATTATACTCAATTCTATACAGTAATATATACGATCAAGTTATAAAAATACGTAAACCGAAAATGAACTGTGTACGAGCAATGTAAAGTATAAAGTATTGTAGTGTTGGTGGCGAAGGAAGCGGAGGAACAGCCATTATGTCTAATACACGGTTTACTTTGATGAATTTCCGTTTTTGTCTGATTTTGACTTATCTGCTGCCGTTTGCTCTCCCTTCCACTACTTTACTTTCTACTACAACAGTTGTACTCACTAACTCTAAACAACAAAGGGTGAACTTTTGGAGGATGACTGGATTTTCTTTGTTTAGACTTCAGGTTGGAGATAATCTACTCCGCCATAGTTTACTGGTTAAACAGAAGACCCTTTCCACTAATTATATAACTTTGGATAAATAGTTAAAATTACTCTACACATACTTTGCACAAAACCTTTATCTTAATTATCTCTGTACGAATACAAATACAGATATGTAGTATAGAAATAAGTATTGCAGTCAAGAACGTCGCCTTTGTTGTTTAGCGTGAAGTTTCTGTATATGGGTAACAGGTGTATTGTTTGTATAGTATGCATACCTATAGGATATATTATAGATATAGTTATGAATACATATAGCGCAGATATAGTTATTGTGTACAGTTGTGGAGAAGTAGACATCAAAATTTTTATTACTTGTGTAAAATATCCAGATTTAAATTATTTACTTGTATGAAGTACCTATTGTGCTATAAACAAGTTTTGTACGATCAGGCAACAAGGAAATGTAATAATAGCATAGCTAAACCATAATATTTATATATTACTTGATGTCATTATTTATACAAACCTTAAAATTACTCTAAACGAATGTGTTGATTACTCTTCTAAACTAAAAACTACAACATTCCTGCATGTCTGCAAATGAACACTCGTCATGAATTCAAACGAAAGAAAAGGTTATTTTGTTCCAGTGCTGCAGAGTTGTGTGTAGTAACAATAATACGTAATGCATGCAGGAGAGTACTAAATAAATCAAAGTAAATAGACATAAAATGATTCATAGGTTTTTGTATAATTTTCTGTATATTATATTCTGTAGCGTGTATAGATATACCTATATAGTACCTAGTCTATATAGTAATTTGTTTAAAACGAGAACGTTATGTTATATAGGTATATAATCCATAGGGTGTATATTTGAATAAGAATCTGTGTATAATTTAGTTTATTTACTTTTGTAAGTTTTATACATATGAGAGTATTAGCGGAGAAGAATGGTTTATGTTTGAAATATAATATTACGTCATTTCTTTTAGTACATTTCATTTGTTTAGGAAAGTTGGAACTAAAAGCGATTGAGTGTTGGCAAGTTATTTTGAGTGTAATGGGTTGCTGCTGCTGGTTGGTGTACACAGGAAATATTTTAACAAATATGTAACGTACACACATATAATATAAAGTTTCTGGATTGTTCCTCCACTACTACTACTGGGAATTAAAGGCAGGGAGCTTATTGTTAGTTATGTAATTTGTGCTATACCTTTATTAGTATGTGCGTTGTAGCAGCAGCAGCAGTTTTATAGACTGAAGACCATATCTCCTGTCATGTCCTAATGTTACGGCAGCAGAAGTGAAGTCATGTAGCCCAAGTCCTTCTCCGTACCTAACGTATATTTATTTTACTATGCTTTATAGCATAAATACTTTATTACATGTACTTTTTGCCCTTGTAAAAAATGAAAATTAGTTTTTTCTCAACTCCCGGCACCATTCTCCTTCTTCTACCACGGCTACTGGCTCTCCACTCCACGCTCTTGTCTGTGAAATGACTCGCCATTATTATTTTAACTTAAAAATCTGTGCAAGATATAGAAAAATCCACGGAGTTAGCACCAAATGCTCTCTTTCCACTTACAAGACACAGAATACTCTATTACGTCTATGAATTATGACTATATGCCATGTATATATATGCAAATGAATTTTCTGTTGATATTATGTCCCCGTGTGTAAGGGATATATAATATTATCCCGATGCAGATACAGCAAACAGCAGCTATACAGAAATAGGAATGTGCAGCACAGCAATAATATTATTATGGGATTGTGTAAAGTAGCACTACACGTTAATGCATGTAATGCAAAAAATGGAGCTGTGTGGAAAGTAGTGAAAACAATTGAATAAGGAATGAGCTCTTTGAGCTTAGCTGATGCGATTGAGAATATAACATTATGAAAAATATCCTTGTAGCCCTTCCACTTGCTTAGGTATAGACTCTCACACGTATTTTCAGTCTTTAAACCTAAAGGTATATCCCGTGTGCACAGCAACTCAAATACTTTTTTACTTTTAAAACTTATCCACTATACAGTTTTATATGAATAAAGAAACACGTTTTTACTTTATAATCATATTAGTTAGTTAGATATCATTTGCTGCATATAGTCACATAGCCAAGGTATCTCTGCAGATACACAATTCTTATGTTACACTTGGAAATTGCTAATGTATTTTCGTTTTACCTACACACACCTTACTACTACATAGGAAAGGTACTTTTGGCTGCAGAAAATCTACATAGGGCTTCCCAGCACCGTATTTTGCTATTAAAGACGAGATTGTTTTACTACTTGCATGTACATGGAGATATTGTATAAGATTCTGCGAAGTGAATATAATTCGCACATCTAGTTCTAAATGAGATATTATAATAAATACGTATGGTGCTGCATTCTTGTTATGCAGCGTATGTTTCCTTTCTAATAAGTACCCCTATACCCTCCACGTGCAGAAGAATAGAAATATTTATACTAAAATGCATGTAAGTAGTGCAGGAGAGTAGTAAAACTTATAATATCGAGACTTGTTATAATTTCGCCTATAGAGAATAAGTTGAAGTTTATATAAGTCTAAGGAATATTATGATTGTAAAAGAGATCTCTCTCTCTCTCTACAACTAGTAAAATAATTCAAGCTTGCAATTTATTTCCATCCGTGGGGAAATTATTCATGCTCATTTTTGATATATCGATCGATTTCATGTGGAAAATTAATGTGTTTAGTCAGACTGGAGGAAAGTTGGGCGATGTAGCATTACGTTAGTGTTTTGCTACTCGTAAAAAGTTAACGCAGAACGACCTATAATATTATATTACCCACCTAGTTGCTCTCCTCTGTCTCAGCTCTCCGCCTGCACTGCGAGGCTTCACTCCAACAAAACCCTTCCTTACACAGAACTCACAGAAAAATAAAGAATTACTTCATCACATCACATACAAATACTACAAATAATATTTCCCAGCCTCACCAGCAGCTTCCTCATCTTCTCATATTATTATTCGTCTGTCTAACTGCACTTTACTATTCAACTTTTAGTTTCGCTCTCTCTCAGTCCTCTCTTTCCACTTATAAATATAAATATCTCAAATATCTCCATCTTCTTAGATTCACCACTATACTCACTCAGTCTCGACAAACTCAAGCTAAAGATAACTACACTACTCTATAAGAATATATCTGACGTAACTAAAAGTATTGTACATAGATATATAACGCATAGAGAAATATCTTAGCGATATATCAACGTATGTTCCCTATAAATGTTTTTCTATGTTTTTTCAAAGTATGAAACGGTAGATTTAGTGTGCTTAGCTATTTACAAAATGTACCTACGTACTCTACATCTTTTACATCTACCTACCAGGGACTCGTATCGTGCAGGACAAATATTATTATATAAACTCTGACTAATGCTGTATAAGTATTTATCTGTATAAGTATCCTTATTGCTGCAGTAGAATCTTTATAATATATATGGGATAAATAAGTAATATTATAATATATGTATGATCGTTTCAGAAAGTTTAACTCGACTTTCGTTTAGCTTTAGCTCACATTTATTATAAGGAAGGAGAGAGACGCGGAGAAGATAGTGGTAATGGTAGTAGCCTGTGCAAAGCAAATGCAAAGAGGGCGAGAGCGAGAGAGGAATATTTATTTTTTATGTTAACATAAACATTTGCTTCATGTTTATTTTAGTTGTAGGGAGAAGAGCCCCGCATTCGGGTACCTTAGTCATTTTCCTCGTCAACCTAACAAAACCCGTTCAGTTTTCGTTGCTGTGTGCTGCTCCTGCCTGATCCTTTGCTTGAACTGGTTGAGTGGCAACATCAATGCAATGACTCCATCATCCACCCAGAACAGCAGCTCCACAATTCTACATGGATTTTCTCTCTTGTAAATTGTAAATATCTGGCGAATCGTCTATTACTATTACACTACCACAGATATTTTCATGTGAACGTGTCTAAATGCAGAAAAGACGAGTCTGCTGCCTCCGCACCAGTCAGTCAAGTCAAGTCGTCTCGCCGTCCATGTGTTTGTGTGTACGGAGTGTGTTTGGCTTAGTTGGTGGATGTGCATAGTGTGTGTGTTGTATGTGTGTGTGGAAGGCGGGTGGATAAGGCAATGCCTTGGCAATAATAATGCAACGCAATGCAATATGTGATGTAATTCGTAGAGTGTATAAATGAAACGTGTGTAAGTTAAATGCGGCTGGGAGTAGTTGTGTTTATGTTATCTTACTGCTGCATACATTATTCTCTGCTGCACAAGACACACACAAATGTACGGGCATGCACACACACGCTACACATTCTATACAGACTCCACTTCCTATTTATTTACACAACCAATTTTCTATACTAATACTCCTCTCTCAAACTTTACTCTCTCTGCATTCGGAAACTATTACTTGTATTTGTTTTTTGAGTCTGTATTTATAGATCGAGATGTACATATTCCCACTCTCACTGCATCATTCTATGAATTTTATAAATAAATCGAAAAATTACAAGCTCACATGCAAACATTCCTGCCTTTTTGTTTTACCAAGAGAATTTCACTATAGAACTTAAAATCCCATAACAGAAAAGCTGCAATTTAACATTATACTTTCTAAGAATTAATGTACATTAACGCATTTGTATACACATGCGTCAATGTACATTAGGAAGTTGACTCAATTAACAAGGTGTTACTAGGTATATCAATTGTGAACGAAATTTCAGTCACAATCTGCCGGGTATATGTCTTCTAAACCTATGTGAACCCATTAATGAGAAAATATCATCCGTATCATAGAAAAATGAATAGTAGCGAAATACGTTCCCAATTAAAAATGTACTTACAAAATACAAACCTATAACTAATTGAAGCATTCATACTGACTGAATGATTATGCACTGCACTGGAGGAAGTCCTTAAAAGTTATTAAATTTTGATTTCGCCTGAAATGTGAAAATAATAATCCCTCTCATGTGTGCAATTGCATTCAATACTGATGTGTACACGTCTGTGAGCATAATATCTAAATTGAGAAAGTATAATGAGTAAAGTTGGCAAATAAAGCACGAGATTGAAAGTGTCATCTGAGCCTCAATCTGAGAGACCCGGAGGAGACTGGAAGAAGCATCTCATTCTCATTTCTCTGTATTCATTTAAATACAATGACGGTCTCTGTGTACAGAATGAAGTCTTATCTCACATGCAAAACAGTGATCCATTGTTTGAACACACCAAACGCCTTTAATGCAGTCTTGACTTAACTGTGGAGCAAGTATTGTACACAGTGTACATATTTGCACGTGTTGTGTTGCATTGTGCGATTGCATAAGAGAGAAAAGACGGAGAGTCTGAGAATGTTGCCGTCTGAGAAGTTGTTAGTTGTGTCTTGTGTGTTTAAAGTTGTGTGTTGTGTTGTGATGTGTTGGATTCTCTTTTGTCTTGCATGGCAAAAGGGTTTGCTGACGACGCGACGTGACGACGACTGCTGGGTCTGGTTGCCTGTGCTTGGTCGCGTCATCGTTCATTCATAGAAAAATCTGCTATTCATTCAAAATATAGTCGCGAGTTGCACTATGCAGTAGTAGAGTGTGTTTTACAACTTGTACTACTACCTTGTCTTGTAGTGTGTTCTACTACACAATTTACGCTCCCACTACCACCACCACCACCACCACTCTATACTCCACTTACACTTCCACCAGAGAAACTGCCGCCGCGCCTTCTGCAACTTCTGTGTTGTGTGTGCAAGTCTAAGTGTGTGCATTCGCTCTATCAGATCCACTCCATGCCCAACGCCTTCCACACTGCCCTTACGCATTATATCACACGAGACCTTTTCGCATACAACTCCACTTTATCCAAGTTCAACTTATATGCTTCTCTCCAGATATGTCTTTCCATCAACATGCACCATACCTATACGAACCACTACAACACACTTTTACAGCCAGTCGAGTCTTTTGGCAAAGGCTAGCACTTGTATAGGTACGCACATGGACGTTGAGAGGTAATAAGCTCTTTCTGGCTTTGCATAAACCGCTGGTAATCTATAAATGCAATATTGGGTATAGCTGCATGTACAATACGATTTACTTATTATGCAACACAAACGCATAGCTACCGTAATCAACACTAAACTTTTGCGAGGAAACTATAAGCAGTATTTTTGCCAATAGTATGTGTTTGCCCAAGTGTGTCTATAATATACACGAATAATGAAGATGCATTTTCTGTGTGAAGTATATGGAAGATCTACATAATGTATAGGCTTTATACTAGACACGGAAATTGTAAGGTGTATGTATTAGTAGACCTATTATGTGTGTATAAAAATTGTCCAGAGGTTTATACCTTTTGGGCTATGGGTAATGTGCAACAAAGATTAATTGCAGCTTTACTAATAAGTACTAAGGTTGTTGTGACTGACGTGTTTAAGTCCAATCTTTGACTGAATTGATTTCTATGAAGATTTAATGAATTAAACTTACGAGTACGTGTGTGGAGTAAGTTAGGTAATTAATTTTTGTAGCATGTGTTTTGAACTAATTTTACATGAAATAATATGTTGTTGTAATGTGGAATAAAAGGAATGGATTAGTTCCACATAATTTAGTAAAGGTACCTGCTTCCTTCAGTTTTTACTTAAGTAGGTGGTTATGTATCATTCTAGACATCTAAAACTGGGTTGAATAATGTTTGTCAAAATAAAATTATATGGTTGGGTTATTTGTGGCGATCTGAGTGCGATAGTTTTACTTGACTGACACTTCTCCAATATGGCATAGCATATTATACATACCAAGCTACTTTACTGTAAATATGTAAACCTTCGCAGGTACGTATACGTAATATATACAGAATTACTTAAATAATATTATAAAATGTATTAGTAGGTAAAAATAAAGCCACTCTTCCATCACATGAGTCTTATTATTATTTGTGTGTGTATGTCGTGGTACTTCTGTAGCAAATGTAATTTGATGGCAATCTGTAATTGCCTTGCCGGGTGTTTATTATATTGCTCATTGAACATGTTCAGGTGGTGGCGGAGATATAATATGTGTGCAGATCAAGATTAGAAAGGAAAAGCAGTCAGCAGCAGCAGTGTGTGGTTGTAAACTTACTTGTCCCGTCACTTTATGTCTACGTGGTGCTCGGAGAACCTCTTAGCTGTTAAATAATATAAATATATATACTGTGTAGAAATATTCGGATATTTCCACACAGTAGTTGCATTTGTATGTTGCTCTAGTTTTTATGACGACGTTACATCCACCATTAAAATTCGGAGAGCAAAACAAAACACATATAGGCACTTCTTGATCCATTTCCATTTCTTATGACTAAGACGGATTATAGAATAATAAAGGGAAACGAATATACAAGATGTAAACTTTTCTCGTCTTGAAATATTTACGTAGTGACGATACATGCTGACTCCTGCTAATGCAATCCGAATGTATTAAAACCCAGCGAAACTACAGGAAAATAATTTTACAGACATTTTATATACGTTAAAGTATTAACTATCAGCGATGTCATTTATAAATACTTGACCTAACAGTCAAATATTTTCTCTTAGTCTCAGACTAAAAATAGAATACATCCTCACTGTACACGTTAAAGCTTTCGAAGCGGAGTGTTGAAAAAATACACATGTTATCGTCGTAAACATTCGTAGAGTAAAAAAGGGGTTTAAAATTTCTGTCTCTTCTAGTTCATTTAGTTCAATAAATGCGTATAAATTGTATGTATTTGTGTTTACTCTTATATATGATCTTATGAATACTGAAAATATTTTGTTAATTCAACGATTTTCAATTGCTGGATTAAGAAGCTCTCACTCTTAAGAAATTACTAAACATTCACTTGTCCTAAATTGAATGAAGCAACCCTTTTTAAACATGTTTTACTTATACTTGAAGCATTCGCTGCAAAAAATGTACTAAAATTATCAGATATTTTTAAATTAGTATAAGTTTATATATCTTATAGCAAAATTGATTCATTTAGCCTTGTATGCAAACTCCAAGCTAGTAAAGCTGCGATTGGAATTATTTACTTAGCTCTTTCCGCACTTATTACATTAATTTTAGTCAGCCATTAAAATTTTATTCACTATTGTGTTCGTCATTCTATGAACTTGTCCTAAAAGTAAGAACCTTTATTAATTAAGCAGCAAATGGAGGAAGATTGTCACTTAAAGTGTGTCTAAGACTGTAGCATGTAAATATTAATTTATTTTATAATATAGCCCGAGAACACAACCACTGCTGTATTCTATTTCTACTTGATCAACTAGATGCGTTTACGGTTTATACATATAACATGTGAAAATATGTAAGGAAACTTAAAGTTGAGTATTATTAGAATACTCTCAGAGTGTAGGCGTAACATGGCGACTTATTGCGAAGTAAATAGAGTAAATATTATATTTGTAGGTACGGTACGGCAGCAAGGAGGTGGATATATAAATAATGTGGGTATATATTATTGTATTTGAACGTTAAGCGAAGCCAGGAGTTGAGAGAGAACGAAATGGAACGAGACGAGAACTGCAAGAAGCATAATATTCTATTCTACGTATTATTATATTTTATATAACTCCAAAGCCCTATCGTAACTTCATCAATATTGAATTGGACTCCATTTACAAGACTGAATGAATAATTATGTTACATTTCAGGCCAAAATGCTCGAGTCATCTCATGGGTGGCTAGGACCATCAGCGTCGACTCTTTCAGGTTCGTTACTTTACCGTATTATTATTCAACTTCACTTTTAATATCAAAATATTTAATATACAGTCTCTCTGCAAATAGCGTGTGCACTCCGTCTATACGAGACTGTAGCTGTACCTTTACAAAATGTCAAATGCCTCATATAATGCTTCCTTTGCTTTCTATTTACTCTCCTTTCTTCTCGCAGCATTAACTAAGCTTTAGCCTACTTTGCTAAATAAACAAAAAATTATTATCATATTTATGTTCAGATTTTCAAACAATCATGTCAACCGACCATATCTAGATTGAATATATATAGAATTATCGATCCGACCATTTTTCATACCGGGACTTAAAATGATTTTTACACTACTTTCAAAAATGCCTACTAAAGTACCTAAGTAAAAAATTGGAAAGAAAGTTAGTTAGATATATTTATTATGGTAATGGAATTGGCGATCGAATTTAATATAAATAGAATTCCAACTTGGTTTCATAAAACGTGGAGAGTTGAGCTTTATTATCAGTCTTGCATCACTGTAATTAAACATGGAAGTGGCAATGTACATTCGTTTTGGGTGGTGGTATGTGGAAATAGAAAAGATGGAAACAATTAATTAATTGACGGATATCGTAAAATCATTATGTATACAGGATTTGCGCAACAGAGTCTGGTTAATAATCACGTAGTCGCCGATAAGTCTCGCCATTTAACATGTAGCAGTTTTAAGTATGCGAAAATTATATAGAATGTAAAATGTGTGTAGAATGTTGTAGCAGAGTGTGTCACGTAATTTAAGTTTTGTATGTGCACAGCCTTCTTGAATTAAACAGCACAGTGCACGATGATAGGATTTCCTAATAGTTTATTGGAAAGCAAACGCTTATTATCACGTTTGCAAAATTTACACTTCTACATTTACATAGACATTAGATAAGTGTTTATTTAGATGTGCTAATTCAAGAAACTTCATTACATTCACAAAGGCAGGAGAAACTGGCTCTTCTCTAGCTGTTCCATGTTCAGAAAAGGAAATAAATGCCATGGGAAGTTTTAATTTCTAATTCGGAGTAATCCTCAGTGCGCTGCTTCGGCTTCTACACTACCTTCGTCGTTCTGACTGTCATTTAATTTAGAATACGCGTGTTGTCCCCGTATTCCTCTTCCTTCTCAGTAAAATTCTAAAACTAATCCAACTGTGTGTAAATAAAGGATTAGGAAGATGATTAATGAGTACGATAAAGGGTTAGCCCGTACATGCGCTTTGTCACTGCCAATAGAGAACAACAGACATTGGCAATTCCCATTTCAATTTTCATTTCGAATGTCATGTTTATTTCTAATACAACACTTCCAAGCACACACAACTACTACGTGCCAGAGAGAGACCTACACACAGACAGACACAATGTACACCAGAAATACTCAATCTCTGCGTAGTTGAGTGCAGCAACAGAAGAGCCATGCCAATAAATTCGAATGCAAAAATAGTTAAAATGAGTTAAGTCCTCCACAGTTGTCTGTCTGCAGAAACACAGTAAAGCTATTTGCTTTCAGTTTTACACATCTCTCAAATCTCCCAGTCACATATTTCTACACTACTCGTCTTCCAAAGCAAACCTCACTATCGATAATTCCTGATCCTGACGTTAAGCATATAACGGAGATTACTCAGCCAGGCAGGATTAATCCTCACACATAATACTTACTGCAAAGCGAACATATACATATAGGGTCAGCCCGTTGGTAATAAAGAAATACCCTTTTAAAATCTGCATGCTGTTATTTTATTTTGCATGGGCAAACACTGCATTTCTTTTACAGTGTGTCCATGTGAAATTAAAGTTTGTTGGCTTATGGCGTATCATGGTAAACCTCAGGCAAATCATATTATGTCATTTATGCTTCCTATGCTCATCATCTTTCTTTTTTACACACTAAAACTCTGTATTATTTTCAGTGTATTTATTATTATTACTTTGAGATTCAAAACAATTTCATTCGTCAATTGTATCTTGTAAGGAATAAAGGTTTATTTCGTCTCAGTGCAATTAAACAAGGGAATTTAACATTCGATAATGAAATACAGATAAACCAGGATAGACACCTACATAAACGAAATTCTGCTATACTTTTAATGCTTACTTTGTAATTAATTTAGAAACTGCATGCATGTACTACAGTAGATGAATTTCTTTAGGCATAGGTACATGTAAAAGCATAAAATTGTCAAAGTAGCCAAAAGGTAGAATGACAGAAAACATGGGGATTTTAGTTGCAAACACAACACACATGTAACACACAATATGAATTATATATTTAGGAAAATAGCAGTGCTACGGCAGCCAGCCATAATAATGTTAGACGATGTTGTGTGATGTGTTTCATGTGTGGTGGGTTGAGTTGGACTCGAATCATCTACAGGATAAATACTATTATTCATAATATTACTTACATATACGACCACAACAGCATTAAACTCTATTAGTGTTATATGATGGGCAGCATATGTGACCTATAGTTACATAATATTGCTCTGGTGGATATACGCAACATGTCCCTCTTTCTGCTTGTACATATTTAAATTGCACCACATTCAGATTCTGGTTTATATTTTACATAGGGAAGGATCGGCAATTTGCAGGGAATTTATGTGGGAACGCACTATGACACATATATGTAAAAGTTTGTCGTTCTTCCTCCTCCTGTGTGTGTCTGTGTGTAGTACACGTAAAATGAAATGTACAGAATTCCCAGTAGCAGAATGAGGCAGTGTGTAGCGTATAGAAGAGACAGTACAGCCATGATCATGATGCAAACTTGTTCCATTTCATTCAATGTATCAAATATTCATGATTAACAACTTGGCTTCACAACCCTATCCTTGTTTTGCATGTTCTCTGCTCACCCGAAGCCACCAGTTCACTTTTAGTGACTGACTTGTGACTTCCCTTTTACTGTCTCTGTCTTTGCCCTTGCAATAATCCCACGCAACCAAACCTTCCGTCATCGTCTCTCCATTCCATCTCCAGCTCAGTCTCTCTTGGTCTCACTCTTCCTTCCGTCTTTCCGTCTTTACATTAAATTCTTTTTATTAAATGCAGATACACAGACTCTCAGTCAGATGTGTCCAAAATATTCTGCACTGCACACACTCATGTCTCGTACACATCAGATTGTCCCTTATTAACCTATTACTTTTACCACTGCCTATAGACACACATCGCTCACTCATATCAAATGCATTTCTATGACTTACCAAACATTTCCATCGTGTATTACAACTGCAACAGCAAACCATTTTGGTTTAATACCTACACAAAATATTATAGCGATTTGTAAAGCCATAATCTTGTATTACTTAATGTTAGTATTAGCGTGTATGTGCAAAATGACGATGTATATTATATATTAAGAGTATACGCATTTTAGCTGTAATGCATTTAGTAGGCGGTGAAATTACATTCCTGGATAGTCGTCCTGTATTTTTCAGTTGCTTACATAATAATATATTATAAGATGTACCTACGTACATCATTTAGAAGTATTTAGCATCCAAACGAGGAATACCCGCGTGGAACAAAAATTATGGAAGAGCCTTTTGCCTACTTAGAGACGTTTTCCTACTAAACGCAAATATATATTCGAATACATCACAAAAGTGAGAACCTGGTGTGTATGTGTACGTAAAGCTGTGCATTACGTGTAACTCGGTATTACGTAATCTGTTGACTGAATATGATTACCCAGTCATGTTTCTTTCCCATAAGACGGTTCAACGACTACTTACTGCTTTTCAGACAAATGTAAATACAGAACAGCACCTGTCGTCAATTCTTCCATTTCTCCACTCTAAACGCTCCTTTTAACCTTTCCTCTATACCATTAATATTTCGCAGAAATATTATGTAACTTTGTTAATTAATTAATTTACTCATAAAAATATGAACATTATTATGCTGTACAATGACAACAATCACTCCGTAGGTATAAGTTGAGAGCAAAAACATTTTTGCGAATAAAAAAACGGATGTATCCACCTTTTGTTTTTCTTTCCTTGAATTATACAAAATTACTAATTTTAACTGGTAAATCAACTGTGGATATGCTCCGTTGTAAGTACACTACTTATGCATATATTTTATAGACTCCCTTGCACACAACGTTTTAGACGCTATCTTACCTTAAACACAATGCTTTAACCAAAATATAATGTACTTTCATTAGTTAACTAAACTAGTGATGCATGCTATCAAATCAAATCAAATCAAATCTTTATTGTCAAACACATACTCAGCCCTTACGGGTTGATCTACAGCAGAGGACAGCAAAATATCTATCAATATCAATATCAAAATATCTATCTATTCTATTCTTCTCTATCTAGCTAGCAGAAAAATTATGTTAAATCTGTTATCCATACTGCCTATGTATCTAAAGGTACCTAGTAGTATGTACAAAAATTAGTACATGTGAGTAAGTAATGAAGTAGGATAACAAATAATGATGAGAAACCCAAAAAGAAAAGGAAAGTTTACTCTTGGTAACTGTACATTGATATAAAAATCTGATTTGGTATGAAATCTTTCGATTTTCTATACTTCTACATATTAGGTAATATATTTTATGCTTGCATGAGTCTATATCTTTCGGTCGACTCTTGTTTCTTCTTTTTCTCTGCCTGTCCCTGTAACTCACAGATCCAGGTTTCTATTTGTTTACCTTCAAGTTCGCCTTCACATTCACGTTGTACTCAGATTTAGCTGCGTTCATTGGAGGTTTTGTATGTGCGTACACGCATTATAAGCTTCATGCATACAGTTTGGCAGACAAACAGACATCTCTCCAGTCTCCACAACTCTTATTCTCTCTCTCTCTCTGTACGAAGAGTACTGTCAGAGAGGATACGCATATAGTTACGTACTCAAAGTGTATTGGTAAAGTTTGGTATGGGTAAGGACTTTAAGTAAATAGACGACAAACTGTAATACAGGCTCAGAAAGAGGATAGTCTTTTACTTGTTCCGAGAATATTATTTTATTATTCTCTCTTTGCTTGAATGTCGGAATTTCCAGTACGTATGTACTTTCTAGTAAACACTGTGGTATATGTCAGCAGCAAAGTTCAAAATTAGTATTTTCTCATACTTGCACATTGCAAATAGAAGTAGGTAGTTGACATGATGAGGATGACTAGCGATGTAAATGTAAATAGCACGTTTTAAATTGTTAGTGAGAAGGCTGGTCCATGCAACATGTTCATATGAAACGAGTACAATTATTTACAAACTGTTCCTGTACTGTTTGTTCGTACAGCGTTTGTGTACCTGTGTAGCCACATCCACACTCAGCCTAGTGTAGGTAGGGTGAATATTTATAAATGTTTGATGCAGGAATATCCTTGCAAAAAAATGAATTTTGAGAACAGAATTACTCACTTGAGTTTTTCTTATGCAATAAAAATGCGGATTTCATGAAATGCCTCCTTTTGTGTGTATCTGTGTTGTTATTTTGTAATTGTCTAGAATTTGTCAGTTCTCAATGATCGCACGAATTGTTTCAACTTTCACCTCTCTTCCTTATTCTGCTCTGAATTCTCGAATTTTCTATTTCTGACCAGTTTTCCATGAAAGCTTCTTTCTGTTTTAACAACTTGAGCAACATAAAAGAAAGAAATTAATATATAAATGTGAATCGCCCCATGTGTTGTACTTTTTGGACATCAATTTTATATGAACGTATTCTACGAGACTTATACAGGTATTTGGCTGCATATTTTGGTCTTTAAGTGCGGAGTGTGCTACTTGAGTCAGTGTAGTACAGGAAAAAATGCACACTCCAGAATATAAAAGTTAAACTAAACTTAATATTTCAGATTTGACATTTATGTCTACAATCTCAATGCAAAGAATAGTACAGGGTGATTAAATTAAAATCCCACGCTATGCTTTTCAATAATGTTTAGCTTTTGTGGTACAAGTTACCAAAACTTTTTACAGTTTAAAAAAGGTAGCAATTTTTTTTTTTTGATAATATTTTTAATAAAATTACGCGCAAGGATTGTCAATAACATTATGCTGTGTGAAACTATTTGATAATTTTAAAATCCCATTATGTTCAGGATGAAGGCATGCTTGGGAAATGAAAGTAGCAATAGAGTTGGATTTAGTTGGAGGAAATTTTTAATGCTGGGTTTGATATTGCTTTGGATCCCCCTGCGCATCTAGTCTTCTGGCAGACATAAAGTTTGAGTAAATTTCTATGAAATCGAAGCAAAATCCTTCTGCTGGAGGTTTCACCTTTCGCAAGGAGTGTGTAGTAGTTCTGCTCGGCACTGGGTAATCTTTAATAATTCTTGATTCATTTTTCAAAAGTTATGTTCCAGTCGTTGTGTATGCTGCTTTATAACTTTTGCATAAATTTCAGCTCCAGCATAACATACGTCGTACATATACACATGTGGATACCTACATGTATGGCAATAGGGTCATTTTATACACAAGTTATCATTATTATAGCTATTTTTAAGGAGAAGTCGATGTATATGCTACTACTCTGTTAAAAGCTAATGTAAACATAAAGCTAATAATATTTACAGACTCTCCTGCCTGTATTTGCGTATACTGTGCCTGTGGTACCTATAATGGTCGTAGTGTGCAATGTTTATATATGTAAAATATTATATAATACATGTGTATGCTGGGTAATGGTATTTTTGCAAGTAAATATATTGGGAAGACGAACACAGAGTAGTCCTGTGGCTCTATCTCATTTTTTCTTCATACGAGGTAATAAAGTTGGTCTGTTTTTCGAAAATGCACATACATAACATATGAAGGCGCATACATTATTTCACACAGCAGCAGCAGCACTATAGTGGTAGAAGAACTTCTACTGTTACAGCCTTTTACTTAGGCCCAGGCATCTAATGCATAGCTTATGCGTGCAAATAGTAAAGCAATAGGGAAGTACCATTTTATTTGTTACTGCTGCCATTATAGCGTATTGCTACAAAACTATTACTGTGCTGCATACATAAGAAAGGAATATTAGTCTGTACATTGTGCTGTTGCAAGTATGCATGTGTAGAAAGTATATAGCTCCGGATAGATTCCTGTAATTAATTCAAAAGCAAAAGAAGGTAATAATATGAAACCCTTTGTATTAATTGATGAGGTGGGAATACGAAATGAATGGAATCAAGGCTAACTAGATTAGAGTTTGAGACACTCTAGAGCTCCTTGCTTCTGTAGGTAAACTCCAGGCCTAACAATTTTGAGATTTTACTGTGTATAATCGGGAGTAACACAACACTCTAA
>JABASD010002217.1:0-29107 GCA_019776165.1 Pogonognathellus flavescens
TATTCCACAACTCTAACTCTCGACAATACCGGGAGAGAGTCATTCTCACGGTAATGTTAGTTTCAACGTTTTGTAACTTTGTAACGTAGGTGGGAAGAAGTCTAGGTACATAGCCTAACAGCGGGCAAAGTACGGATTAGTACGGAACGAACCGAACCGACAAAGTTTCCGTTCGTATGTTATGTGTTCTATTCTGCTCTGCTGTGAAGCTAAAGTCAAAACTAGACCAGAATGTGCTGTACCAACACCAACCTATGGTAAAGCATCCAACGATGAAAATGACATGGGAATAGGAAAATCCGGGAAAGAAATGCTTTCTATCCTCCGCTTTCATATCACACAGACAGAAACGAGGAGAGAGGAATACAGCTGTGAAAGTCTCCAGCTAGCCGCTCACACAAGAAGACGCAGCGGCAAAGTGCAAAGAAGAAACTCGGTGATGAAACGGGTAACCCAGCAAGACCGAGGGAAGAACACAGGAGATTCGGAATAAGTCTAGAGAAGAATAGATTTATTCTAGAAAATGCAATGCATTTATAGAGCACAACACCTATATCAGCATCACACAGGCTACTATTCTGTTTTATGTATATTTACTTTATCCACTTTGCCGTTTCTAGAACTATACGTATAGGAATGTGTTGTGCACTGCTAAGACTGAACTGAGACCGGCTAAACTTATCGATTCTTATCTTTTATGGCATAAATAGTCTCAGTCAAGTCCACTAGTCTAATATTTTTATACCATAACATAACACACTAACCATGTTTTGGTATGTTCATATCAAAACGGTAGCAGTGAAATTGACCCAAATGCTTGGAAACATGCACTCTCCCCACTTGTTTATATATACATTTATTCCATACAATAATAAAGTGAAATGACAAGTCACTTTGTTCGTTTTTAGTTCTCCCAAATCTTTTCCACCACCACCTATTATTTTATTATGGAATTGTAACTCGGGCTGCAGTCTTGCACGTACAGCTTAACATTTACTTCTTTCATGGTTGGAAAACTGTGAGAGAAAGCATTATGGAGCCAATTACTTCTTTCCCGGTCCCGCATAATGCGAAGTAGCAGTCAATGCAACCTAGGCACACTGATTTTCCGTTTCCCCTGCTCGCTTTTCTCACTAAATCACTTACATGCATTATAGTAATAGTCCAGTCTATTAGTTATCTACGTATCACTATTAGAAAACTTTGCTTTGCTGAGCTTCGCTTTTTGCGTAGGTTATAATCTTCTAATGTAGAGTAGACTAATCGTAAACAGTTCACTCTCACGTATACTTTCGTATACATACATTTGTATTTGCACACGACCCATGGTCTTTGGTCTCTGTAAAGCTCAGTCAATATATACTCTTGTGCTTAGTGCTTACAATACATTGCACCACCGCCTAAATGGTAGGCGGGTGAAATATTCACCTATTCAGGCCAGTAGGCTATTTGCAATGCCTGGCCGGTAGCCAGAGGAATTATTCACTCCCCCTTATGTTATGGATATTATAGAGTTGAGTTGCCATATCATACCATGCATAATCATAAGATATTTTAGTTCAGATATGATATGAAATGAAATGCCACATGGTATGCAAAGTCACAATAACTATTCGTGTACTAAATAAGAGAAGAGAAAGAAGGAAAATTACGTTTCCATCCTATAAAGAATATCTAATAAAATATTACAGTTCTCCAATTTAATTTGCATGTCTGGGTAATTTTTGCAAACCGTCTCGTGACCCAAAACTGCATTTTACTTGTTTCTGTGTCTCGTTTTAATGAGAGTAAGTACGAGAAGAAAATACTGCAATTAGCAATTACTATGAAAATTGAACATATTATATGCATGCAGCATGCATGTCAATTCTGATGAAATGGAGTATCTAATCACAATTAAAATAATATTATAAATAGTATAGATAATTGTGGAGAGTTTTTGGAAACTTCAATTAATTCCTGGTTAGATTTCCACGAACGAATGTTCACAATAAAAAATACAAGTGCAAAACTACTTGTAGTGTACAAAGCTTAAATCAAATAACATGACCACATGAGTTAGAGAAAATAGCCTAACATAATATAATATATCCTACACCTTGAACATTGTAGCCAAGTAAATAACTTCCCTTTTAAAACCTCAAGCGAGCGAACAACAGGGGAGATAAAATAACTTCTCTGGTAGCACAGTAATCCATTCTTACACCACAATGTGAGTGTATGCGTACAACAACTAACAACACAGTGCTCAAATACATAAATACAGAACAAGTAACAGTTAGGTACATTTACACTACCACAAGAACTAATCTCAAGAATTCTAAAGAATACAATAATACAATGCCCATACAATTAGTTTAGCACTTTGAAAAGAAATATTTCTTTCGCAACGTAGCTAATGTAATGTAAGAGAGTGTGCACACTTTGTCACTGTTGAGCCAACTTAACAGTGTGTCACACGATTCCCGTATACACTCAACTAAACTGGAGACGTGAACTCACCTAAAGAAAGATACTAATTCTATTCCTATTTCACTAAGCCCACCAAACCAAGCCACAAACTTCCATAGAGTATTTCTTATCTGAAATCGTAAAATACATAAAATGAAACTTGGAAACGAACTTCTGAACCAGCCTTGTACATAATAGTGTTTGTGATTCTAATTCTATTAGAGAGCTTTATAGCTCCAGCTCTACTGCTATGTACTACACTACCAACTACAAGTAACAATAAGTAAAAATCGTTTCATTCAAGGCCATCATGCAGCTGGACCACACCAACCGAGCTATAGTACATGGATATAACTTGGAGAGCACATTGCTTGTAAGCAAACGCAAAAGAGATTCTCCGTCTGATCCATTCGATTTGACGCTCAGTGCCTTGACGCCTTGCTTTCCAGCTACGTCGTTTTATTTCTCACACTAAAACTAAAACCAATACTGTCTGTAGGCAGTAGCTCACAACACCAAGACCAACACCACAGCTTCCCCTAAAGCATTACACTAAATTACAGATTAGAACATACACATATACAATCCTAAAGACCAAACAGCAGTCAACTCAAGTCAAAGTAAATCCTCGTCAAACAATGCAACACTATGCAGACAAGCACATTCACATCTATTCACAAATACCCCCTGTACTCATAAGTTTCTACTCATCTATTTCTTCCTTGTACATACATTATATATCCATCCACAAAATCCACATCATCCATTCCGCTACATGCAGAACCAGCGATGCTGCATTCAATAATAATAATCTTTTGATATTACTCTACTCGACCCATGGATATGTATCTGAACTTAACTTGCAGAACAATTCAACTCATTCTAATATAATAAACTGTGTCGTATGCTTACTTGAGCCAAAACAGTAATGAAATGAAATGAATGTAGAGAATGTTCGTATTTGTATGCCAATAGTCATCCGACCGACCGAGTCGTCGTCGTCCTGACGTCCTCGTAATGCAAAACAACTTCCTAATGCTCTTTCAACATTAGCATTGCAAAATAACACCCCTCTCTTTCTATCTCCAACTTTAACTGCTATACCAGAATCCTTATTGCTTCAGCTTAATGTGCTTACTGTCTGCTTTCGCTTGTTTCATCGCTAAAAATAGATCCAGTGTATATGGACGAGGATTATTTTGTTTATTTCGCCAATGCACTTTCATTCGACGTTTATTAGATTTTCTAGTGGTTCTAGCGGTAACCACCTTAACATTTTAAATAGGCAAGTATAACTTACGCTAAATTAAAGTTACTACCACCAACAGTGAATTAAAACGAATTGTGCAAAATGCATTATGCCAAATAGGTACCTATACTTACATAAAAAAGATTCACGTGATTCTAGACTGAAGAACGCAGGCAATAATGTTAAATGACATACCACACTAATGCTTTAACTTATACAGACAGTTATAATGTAGTATTTTCTCTTGCTCTGTGTATGGTAAATGGTAAAACGCTTTTAACTAATAAGAATTAAGTAAGTAAAGAAGAATTCGTTTCCTTAGAATGACAACAAAATTACATCTGCTGCACTAACACATAATATTCGTGTCATTTCAGACAGGCACAAGCCAAGACAGGGCGCCATTACAAATCACTAGGATTTCCCCTTTAGCATTTACTTACTTTACAGAAGAAGAGAGTTGAAAGTGATATAAATTCTGGTCCTACATCTTGTGTGAGTCTAGCAGTCTAATTGGAATGTCCTTGGCTGCCGTAATGGATATTCATGTCTTTTTATGGGAATTCATTGGGGTCACTTTGTTACATTTAGTAAAACGTTAAGGAATTGAAGAGAAGATACTGTGCATTGGTATGCTGGAACAGTCAACAGTGCCCCAGCAAACTAACTCGACCTCGTGCATTTTATGTATTAAAATTAAAACTGTATGCTAAACCAAATATACATTTGTATGAATGGTGACTGCCAGCTACGGCTGCTTATTGTTGGGTTGGAATTGTGAAAGACACCATGAGCCATGAGATCGGAGGAAGAAAGGAAACTTTGGGATGTTTCAAGCTCAGTGAGGTTCGACTAAATCGGTATACATGAGAGAAGGAGAATATTCGTCTTAAGCTTACAGATAAGATTGTGTATTGTGTATACTTAGCTATATCACAGAACAGGAAAGGCACACGAGCAATCTGGGAGACTAAACGGCTGCATTCTTGGAATCGCGACGGCGTAAAATTCGCCATCCAACTTTCCAAGTGAATTGATCAAAAGATCACTTTTTCTCTTTCGCTCTGCCTGCGTTCTCTGACAGCTGACACTAACGCTCAGTATCTTTCATACCAAACCAAGGTATACTATAATCTGAAAACTAAACTATCTGACTTTACAGATTGAGTTCATCAAGAGTTCTCTCATTCATTTATATCTTAGTGGCTCAACTCGACTTGTCTTTACTACCGAACTGACTGACTCATCCTTTTCCTTCAGTTCAGTCTATTCGAGTGTAGTTTAGTCCGTCGTCTCGATTTCATGCTTTTCCTTTCGATCCCATTTCATTGTATTCACTGAGCAATCAGTAGCACCACTAGTAAGTAAGTACCAAACTAAATACTACAACTTTCTGCCGACGGCTTTCTATAGAAACTCAAATGGCAAACAAAGTCCTTCAGATTTCGTCTCATTCTCTACGCCTCAATTCTTCTCGTTGTACAACCAGATCTTTTCATTTCGTTTCTCGATGAAACGATAGGAGGGACGCATAGAATTGTTATACGCATAAACAGACAACACATTCAGTAGGCACAATAGCACATTCCCGTCGTAGTAGTAGTAAAAGTATACAGTAAGCAACCTTTAAAACCTTGCGAAGAGATAATATAAGAACTTATATCACCACACCTTCCGCAAAGAAGAGGTGCACTGAACCGGCGAGAAGAAATGAGTGGATTTCGTTTAGACACGAGTTAATGCTGGAAGCTAATACCAATACCATTGCCAACTGCTCAGCTGAGAAGACAAGCACTGAAGTTTTAGCCCAACCCAAGCGAGCACACAAACAGAGCCACAGCTTTGGCATACAGATTATTTCTGTAGACACGTTACGTTAGTACAGTTCTGTACCATACTAATACAATATAATGCTGTAGAGACAGTCTCTCTACTATAATACCACTGGAGAATGTGGTGACTACCGAAAAAGAAATATTGACTATGTAGCATGTATTGCATTGTATTTACATGACAAGACACAAGACTGCATGAGACCAAGTAAGCATAAATAGCAGTGTAGGTAGCTACAGAGTAGAAAGTATTGAATCAGTCACTTTCCCTGCTTTGCTTTTTTCGCCCACAGCAACTGAAAGCAGTCAGCAGAGAAGGACCATTATGAAATGATAGGAGAAAAGAAATGGTTCTGAGTAGAAAGAACGGTTCCCGTTTTTCGGAAAAAGAAAGGGCAAGTTAATGTGGAGGTAGAGGAACATCAGGGCAAGCAATGTAATTTAATGTAATGCAAAGTGAAGCAAAGCAAAGCCAAGGCAAGACATAATGGTATGGCATCTAGAAACTTTTTCAAGTTCCATTGCACAGTCTTGTGAGACTTACATGAGTGAGTCTCAGACTCTTCCGTGCAACTGCAAATCCACCATCGGATATGCCACCGAGGAGAGTTGTTTTACTTTCTTTTTTGTCGTCCCTAGTTGCTTTTACTTGCCATACACATCCATAAAGAAGTACTGTAAGACGTGCGAGACACACATGCATCTTTCCTTCCGTTCTACCGACATTATCCACACACTTGACTTGACTTACCCTGACTTTCACATCAGATACATCAGCAACGGACTGACTCAACTGACAACCCAGTCTAGCTAGACCAAACTAAGAGAGTAAAGCAGCAACCGCGAGGAAAACTTTAAACTTTCTAATCCCAAATCCCAACATATGCAGCGTATTGGGATTTCGATGACAAACTTCATACACTACATACACTTATCTCTACTTTCACTTATGCCGCAGAAATGAACACCTTGCATCGCAATAGAAAGACACGACACTGGATTTACTTCCATAAAAATATTTATAAGAATAAAAAACTAAAACAAGACACGACAGCCCATCGATGAAGAAGAATTCAACTTTTCAATAGCAAAGATTCGAAGGGGAGCTTTCATATTCAGTCATTCAATGTGACGAGAAAAGTTAACTTTCTACATATCTTTTATTTACAATATAATTTGAATAGCGTAGCTGAAAAAATGACAATAGAAGCACCGAAAAATAGAATCCGAGGAATTTAGAACGAGAGTGCGAGTGTGTACTCGGGAAATCTAATCTAGAATTGTTTCTAGGTGCATTATGTGCAAACGAAAGTATAATAAATAAATTTACTGGCTCGAATTCTAACATTTTCCCATTTTTCCTTACTTAGTTTGTTTCTGGAAATAGCATCAGCTGCCTTCGTTCTGGTCTACAGTGAACAACTTTTAATGCGACTAACTTTCGCATTATAGGTGTGTAACCACCACCTTATATAGTTTTAGTCCTTAGTCCTTAACACTCGCACTTTGGTTAACACCCTTGAGTGTGCCATTATATTGTAGTATGAAATTTCTCGTAAGATGAAAATTTGCCATTTAGTTTTCCTATTCAATCTAGAACGAATTCCAATCGTTTGCAGAGAAAGCTATTGGAGAGACTATCTTTCAACTCATGAAAAAAATCACCTGCCACGAAAAGGACATCGAGCCAAAAGAAACTCATAGTAATTTCCTTAATCACATTAACTAAACCAAGAAAAGAATCGAGTTGAGAAGGAATTGCTACTTAGATTGCTGATTCATAGAAAACTAAGGTAACATTCGATCTATGTATAGCAGCCCGGATTCTCCACTCACTCACCATCCCGAAAAGACTCCTAGACGAGACATAATATTTATTGGTGAGTAAAATAACGTACTACTACCTCCTAACCTTGCTCACCCCTTTCGTGTCATTGAATGCTTATTATAGATAGAATACCACCAAAGTAACACCATCAAACCAACTATATTGAGGAAGTTAATGCATATCTGCATGCATGTAGAGTTGTACAACATATGTATTTCCGAGGAATGGACTGAAGAGCGAACAAGGAGAAAATTACATTATGACTAAGGGAGAAAGTCTCGGAAGCAGAAAATAGGAGTACAAGAGATATCTTTCCTTTTCGCTAGACATTCGATCCTTATTTCCTCATGCATGTATGTATGCATGCAAGTCACCCAAGTCAATGCGAGCTAGGCTTTGACTTGGCTTTACATCTAGGAGTGAGAAGAGAAGACCAAGTAAAAAGAATAAACGATGCTTTGCCTTGAAGCTTAAGACGCGGCAGCAGGCAAAGCGAGAGAGTCAGAGTGAAGTCATGACTTTCCTATCGTATCCTCTTCTCTCTCCATTATATGTAAGCGTACATGAGAAAAGAAGTGAAAAAAGCTGAAATGGGTTGGGAATTCATCAAAAATTCTCCTAAATTACATCACACCCCTGGAAGAGAACAAGTACGTGGATCCAACGACTCAAACCAAGCCAGGCTTTAAATCTTCAATTGAAAATTCAGATCAGGTCACCACAGCCACCGAGCTGAGCGACCGTGTACGTATACACCGTGTAGTGCAAGCACCAAACTACTACAACTATAACAATCTTCTGTCTCTCTGTATCTTATAGAAGAGACGTTCTCTCTCTCCGACTCTCCTACACTATTCTTTCTCTTTTCTCTCTTTCATGAATGCATGCAGCAAACTATTCCTCCGAACATCTAACCCACACCAACGACCGGCGTACATCTCCTCCTGGCCAAGGTAACGGTGTAGACACTCTGGCACTGACTTGGCTTACACTTTTTGACTCTATTCAAGAAGTAAGTACATGGTGCATATTGTATAGAGATACAGATAGACTAACTCAATGGATCCTCCTCCTAATAAGACTCGACAAGAATAACTTGACTACTATATTCAACATCCAGGGAAGCCCAGTTCGCTACAAGGCAGACTTTGTACTCAGATCGTCCTTCTGGAACAACCTACTGAACCGAACATCTATGCTCCTACTTACTATCTGTAGCTGCAATCGCTAGACCAGCAATATCCATTTTCCTTTGGCCAGTTACACTTACGCTAAAATGAGGCTTTGAGTAAACGAGAAGGAGGACTTCGGGACTTCCATTTCAATTTCATTCTTCCTTCATGCGAATTACATCTTACAAGTTTCCTTTGGATTATGTATTTCGACTCAAGTGAGAGCCGACCGACACAATAACACTCTATTATTATCCTTAAATAGATTACCGACTTAGTCTTTGTGTAAACGTATACACAAGACCCTATATACCGTTACATCTAATAAGGCGGAGTGTCACTGTGTGCTTTAGATTTGGTCGTGTCTTTCCTTCGAAATTGCAATCGCGTAATATTATTATTACAGCTTTCAATTCTCTATATCCTGCCATTAGCATTCTTCATGCACCGAAGGTGCGACAGACTGTAACTGGATTTTTAATTTGTTTTCCTATTTCTAAATTAATGACATTTGTTCTTACTGATGACAGTAATCTTCTCAAGAGTAATTTGTATCAGTAACATGAGCAGAGCAACACGAAGATAAGGCGGTGGTGTCGATGTCAAAACTGCAAATATGTCTCGCGTGCTTTGCTCTCTTTCAGAAGATTACACTGTTGCATTGCATAGACGCAGCAAAGTACGTACAGATAAGAGGATAGCCAATTCAGGAGTATATGATGACAAATTGCAAAAGATGATTCATACTTAGGTTCATTGGAGCATAGTATTACGTTATGTGTTATGTATTTACCTCAGCTTTAGTTTAGCCTTAGCTTTCCTCTTTAGCTAGTTTCTGTGTAAAATGAACACCCGATCTGAAGACATTTTAACTTAAGATTTTGGTTGGTTTGCCTACAGAAACCTGTTTACAACCTACGCATTTTCTAAAACGGAAAATCCTCACAAGTAAACCTTGTATTGTGCAATCACTGCAATGTTATTTATATTATACGTGTCACTTTGTATCAAATACAAAACCTACAATGCTGAATAATGCACTAAAAGTAATATTATAAAAAATGATGGTTCTATTCGGGGAGGTTCGAAGATTGTGTAGCTTTATACAGCAAAGTAATTAGAATTTTGTATAGAGTTTTGGACAATTATTTTTTGGAGTTCCGCGTTACAAAAATAATAACACTCACTCAACTATTTAGGGAAAATTAAGGTTTTATCGTGATTGTCGTGGGCAATTTTTTCCCAGCTGAACATAAATATGGTACTACAATATACATACAGTTCGTATGTGTGTGTAAATGAAGAAAACGGTATTGTGATTTTGGAAATTTAAAAACAGATGATTCTACATAGATTTCTATCTAAAGGAATACACCATTTTTACAATCTGTATAGTAGTAGTTTATTCTTTGAAGAATATCCGTCAACATTTACATTGATTGCCAAAAGACACGGAACATTAAATAATATAATAATGACAAAACGTAAAATGTACTAACTAGCACTTCTTATTATATAATATGATTATATTATTGTAATATTAATAAATGAATACTTAAAGTAAGAAATTGAATCAGTAGTTATATAGAACCTGTATGTAACAACAATAGGTACAAATATTCCACCATACCCACACTACACTACGTAAAATAATCAACACTAAATATTGTAACAATGACAAATTCAATGTCCAAGAAGAATTTAGATCTTATTTTTGAGAACTTGAACAAATAACACTGAATGTCATATTAAAATCAAGTCAAATAGTTTAGTTTAACCCTAGCTCTCTTTCTTTACCCGTCTGAGGAATCTTTCTGTTAAGTCTACAAAATTTTCCTCTTCTAGACTATACAAAACATTGGTAGTTGTGTTTATCCATGAAGTTCTCAAATGTTGTTGTATAACATTGTATGTCTAAATTTGATTTTCTTGTTCACAATTAAAACGCTTATATAGATGATTATGTAAAATGTTACCACATCCTTTTAACACACTAATCACAATACTTTGAGTTAATTCTTTGTTGAATTTAAAGCGGAATAACACTCTGTTCGTTTAGCGAAGACTAAAATAACACATGCTCCGTTGTAAGTACACTACGTATGCGTATTTTATGTGATTGTGTGATTTGTAAGTTAATTAGATAAAGATTTAAAGGGCTTACCCTGCAGAATGGCGCAATGCAAGTAACTGAAGTAATTAGAAAGGGTGAAGATGATGAAGATGATGACGAAGAGTGGCTTTAGCAATAACTACAACAACAATAAGTAAATGTAGCCTTATAGTAGTAGGAGCAGGCGAGAGGCTGGGATGGCTCAGGCTCTGGTTAGTCTGAAAAAGGCAAAGCACAACTGAAGGAAAATAAGTCTACGAGAGAACTAAAGGCCGTCAATGTGTCCAGCTATAACGCCATTGCTTTTGAGAATTTCATGTTCTGCGCCAACTCTACAGCACACGGCCAAGTCAACACAAGTTTCCGCCCGCGTTTCGGCCTTATCGTACTTCCATATACTAAGAAGAACCATAACCCCTACCCTACATCAGTCGTCGGATATCTCCCATCTCCAATGTGTACAAATATTGATACCTGCTCAAGACATAGATGGAAGTCCAAACGTTTCCCTCCACTTTGCCATTCTCAATTCTCAATTCTCATCATGTAAACAGAGAAAAACTTTTCATGAAAAGTTTCTAGTCATTAATTTCAGTTTCAAGTGGATAAAAACCAATTTAAGGGCCTATGTAGGTACTTGGAAATATTTTTTGAAGTGGCTAAGTTTTCCAGGGTTCCAGGTTGAAAAAGGGTTTTTGACAAATAGGTATTTTACGCATTATTTTAGCCGTCTGAAAAATGAGTAAACCTGTAACTGCACAACCTGTCTCAGGACCGGGAGGTAAAATAAGATTGTATATAGCATGATATGATGATGATTATTTGATTATATTGATAATACCTATAGGTTTTCAAAGATGCATAAATGATTTACAACTGATTTCAGTTGAATAGTAAATGCAGGTAATTTGCCATTAATATTTGCAATGTTACGTTCAGGTGGACCTCAATATGCACCACCCCAGGGTGGACCCCAATATGGACCTGGTATGCAACAACAACAAATGGGTAAAATAATTCACAAGTATTTATTCTAGGTGTATATCTTTGTTCAGTTTTTTGATACTACGAATATTATAAAGCAGGTCTTCCAATAATCCAATATGTTCTTCAGGAATGCAATACCCAATGAATCCTGGATATAATCCAATGATGCCCATGATGAATCGTGGATATAATCCAATGATGCCTATGATGAACCCTGGTACAGACTACAATTCATTTTATACAGATAAATTATCAATTACGAATGAATATACCTGCGGAGAGTATATAACAACCTTCAATTATGTTAATTTCTCGAAGACTTTAGTTTTAATTGTATGTTATTACATGATTACTGATTACGTACCTAAATATCAGGTATGCCTATGATGGGCATGGGCCCAGGATTACCACCGCCCCCACCGATTGGCTTATCAATTCTGTCAACCATTAGCCAAGTATTCATCAAACAAAGAATTGATCTTTTAGAAAGTAAGTTTTAAATACATGATGTTCGTTCAATGATCACATGACATACTCGAGATATTTACTTAGGAATCGTTTTTGATTGTATTTCAGTGGTCACCGGTTTTGATACAAATAATCGATATGACGTTATCACTCCTGAAGGAGGTTATCTATTTCATGTGGCAGAATGCAGTGACGCATGGTCAAGACAACTGTATGGAAGTTCTAGAGCTTTTGAAATAGGAGTGATGGATTTGTATGGAAGAGAAGTCATTCATTTGACCCGAACTTCGGATTGCTGTAATTGTTTTCAGCCTCCGGTACTTATTTGAATGATTTATGCTTTTTGTCACATTATTGTGACAAAATATTTTTGCCAAGCATATTACTGCTAATGTAGTGTACGCATATTGAAACATTTTACATGAAAAGAGAGTAGAATATGTCAGCTATAGAATATTTCAGCTAAACTGTCATTTTGTTCTTATTTTGATTTTTTAGGCTCTTCAAGTAGCGTCTCCTCCAGGACGATTTATCGGATCTGTTGACCCCGAGTTAGTAGCTACAGCTAGATTAAAATGAATTTCCGTGTAATTATTAAACTTAGCTTAGTGCTCCCGGTGTTTAGTAAACGCACTGACTTTTTAATAATTTAATTTATTTTATAATATTATATTTTTGTACAGCGGAGGTTGCAGTACATCGTTTCTGGCTTCTGCCAGTGGTACAACCCTGATTATTGAAGGTCCAGGTGCTTGTTGCCTCGGATCATGTGGGGGCACTGTTGATTTTAAGGTACAATTAATTGACTAATCGCTTCTTTTACTGTTTTTAATTTCGTTACGCTAAAATTTATTTTGTCTCCAGCTTTTGACAGGTGATCGCACTACAGAAATTGGTAGAATCTCAAAGTTGTGGGGTGGGTACTTACAAGAATCGTATACAAGCGCTGACAATTTTGGAATAAGTTTTCCTATAGACTTAAGCCTGGAAATGAAAGCAGTCTTGATTGGAGCAGCTATATTAATTGTAAACGTTTATAACATTGTTTTTACTTTTGTTTTCAATAATTTTTATAGTTTCGCTGAGAAAGGTACTAATTGCCTGTGTACTTAAATAATTCCAGGACTTTCACTTCTATGAACACAACCCTCGTCATGACCGTCATGATAGTTTCTAACTCAATTTATCCAACACATTCTGAGTCACAGTCATAATAACTTTTCGTCATTTAATTGTACCACCCTACCACACACATACACTCAAGGGGTTGCTACAAAGAAATACAAAGATGGACTCGGATAAAAATAGAAACATACATTTTGAATCAAATACATTTTGAATCAAATATATTTTGAGAGTGAGTTTTATTTATAATAAAAATTGTTTTCCCCCCTTATAATTGAACTATTACTATTAACCCACCCATATTGGAAGTAAATCGTTTTCCCAAGAACAGCGCACACAAGTTTACCCGCATTTACAATTACTACTATTAATTATAGACCATGGTTGTCCGATTTTGTTTATTATTCTCACTTCCGGTGGTGTGATCAGCTGTAATTTTGATGGGTACTTTGTAAAGTGAAAGGATTATGGTTTTTTTCGATTTATGGAAAAGAGATGTTTTTTCAATAAGTGGGAAAGAATGAGTCCCTTGGCTTCAAAATACTTTTTATTTTTTAGTTACATTGCCGAATAAGGGAGACAGGATGAGGATGACGGGAAAACTAAAATCACTTACTTGGTTCTCCCGAAGTCCAATAGACTTAGCAAATGAATAGCTTTGCGGTAATAAAATGGTTTATTTCAGTTTTCAGGGATTTTATTTCATGTCAGTAAAGAAAGTATTTACTACCCGAGAAATTAATGCACAGCGCTATACGTTTTGGGAATTCCATAAAATAACTTTTATTATTTTTTGTCTACCGATGACACAATAACTTTTTCTTGACTGTGTCACAAAGGCAAGAAAAAATTTCCGTTTGCATTACTCATCTTTTGCGAATCGTATTTCTTTCTACCTGCAAAACTTAACAGTTTCATTTATACCGGGAGTGAAGTGTACGTAGTAATATGTGTGAATTAATTTGACAATAGTCATTTTACGGTTAGATAAATAATATTATTATGAAGGTGCATGGGTATAAACATTTTTGCCAGTCTAATATTTTATTGTGACATCCATTATATAAAGGACATGGTTCCTGTTTCCGCTGCGTGAAAGGACTCCCTGTAGGTATACTACATCGAATTGAATGTCTGTGAACAAGAATGGAGTGGTGAAGACGAGACTAACTAAAGAGAGACACTAAAGAGTAATTTCCATGCAATTTCACCAAGTAATAACTTTATGGCTGACGCTGACTCCATCATAAATTGTAAAATCTTTAGCAAAAGAAAAGGACAGCTAGTAGTAGAGATATATGCTGTTGAATATGGAACAGTGAGTGACGGGCAGAAATAATAGTCATCCTTCGAAATGGTCTAGCAAAACCAAACCGGGATCCCTAACTTTAGTTCAGAGTATGTATTTTATATTGTGCCATGCGAAATAGCATGCTTTGTGCACAAACTTGCCGGGTAATATGTGTTAAAGTACTACGACTATGTATATCTCTGATCTTCTACGCTTGACTTTCTGCTCTTCCTGTGACAACTATCCAACCGTTTTTCGTGTGTCGACTTTAGTTCAGGTTTCGCCACAGCAGCATCACCGATGTCATTGAATTGTCTTGACTTATCCAGTTGCCAGTCATGTCATAACATTCGCTTCATGAGGTTCGTCAACAAATATCACAGCCCCTTTTGTAGATTTTTATATCTAACATGGTCCATCAAAACCTTAGTAGTAAAATGAGCTGGAGGGGCTTTTTTATCGTATCATTTTATGCCATTTCGGCTCTAGTATAAAGTGCCATGTTCTATTCTGTTCTGTCGACAAGATTCTCTCATCTCCAGTTCAGTACCAGTACTTATTCCAGTTTCAGTAGACATGCATAACTCATTTTCAAAGTACAGTGAAGTAATATTTTGGGATTTTATTCCATCCGCATAAAACGGAGTCATCATGTTGTCCGTAGGATCTACGAGGGACTAGCAGCCGTGAAAGCATATTACTATTACACAATATACGTTTCTATCTCACGTTTTAACCTAAACTACTAGACACTTGCACAGGCTGTAGTTTTACAGTAAAATATAAATACCTATCTAAAGGACTATTTTGAATCCACTATGGAAGAAAAGATGACTTACATTTGGTACGTGAATGGATCCGCACATACATCCATATGCATGTATGAAGAATTGAATCTCTTATCGTTACCATCATCTTTCTACGCAGTTCCTTTCTTTTATAGACTATCGAAAACCAATAACGAAATCTTAATCGTTTTAGAAGTTCACTTATTGTAATAAGAAACATGTTTTGGTGAAATGTCCAGAACTTTTATAAAGACTGCTTACAATTTTATTTTTTCATTTCCCAGGCCCAGGGCAAACTCAGACAAAAAATTCTCGCTGACGAATAAACATTGTGAAATGTGTGTAAAGAAGTCTTTCTTTACACACATTTCCCCATACAACTCCAGAGTTGTATGGAGCTATAACGCATAACGGTGAGGGTAACACGGGAGTTAATAAAATGTGAAATTCCCAATAAAGCACGAGTATAATTAAATTTTTGAATAGCTTGATGTCTACAATGCCTATAGGTACTTAACTTATGAAACTTTCTCCATTACTTTTTGATTCCTGGAAAACCCAATGTCTTTTGTTAAGTGCAACAAATGAAAATAGCAGTTACGCGTACGACTACAACTTACAACCAAATTAAAAAGCGGAATGGGCAAAAATGGAGCATTAAAAATTACTATATTAACTGTTGACTGGCTCTGCTATGCACACACAATACATTGTGAATTTATAAAGCGTGTGTAGTGCCGTAGTGAAAGCAGATATGAAATTCTTATCCGTATCTAATTTTCCATTCTGCAGATATCTCAGATACCTACATATACGTACACGTTTGAAGGAAAAGTTGAAAATACGTTTGGGAGTCCTTTAAAAATATTTCCTAAGCAATATTAGCGGAACGAGACATTGCACATCTATATTACAGTCATACATTGCTAATATGAAGCCGACAAACTGCACACAAGAAAGACGAGGGAGAAGAAAAGTACATGAAAAGTAATGTAATATACCGTAATGTAATGCAATGTAGAATAAGTGAACGCAAGAAACTTAACTGATAAGAGATATAATCATTAGGTTCAGAACGGTTGACGATTTTCGTGCATGTACTAGTAGTTCTGTAGTGTAGTGTACGTATGTGTGTGTGCAGACCTCCTGGAATTTATCTATATAACTCCATACATTCTATATCTAGCTCTTAGGTAGATACTTGCACGTTGTACTTGTTGTAGCTCTAATATACTACGTATAAGACTGGAAGATCTAATTTGGAAGGCTTGTTGGCATGAATATGCCAGACAAGACACAAGCAAATCCCCTGAGAGCGACAACTGGTACTGGTAGTGCCTTTCTGATAGCCTGGCATGCATCTATGTCGTGGGTTTGCATTGTAAGGGAAGAAAGTCAAGTCATGCCGAGCTCTGAAGCATTGGGTTACGGTGCTTACTTACAGCATCATAATGTAATCGCAGGCAGAGAACAGGAACTCTCGAGTTGACTCGACTAAAGCGAGTAGCGGCAGAGAGAACATATGTGTCTAAATTAGTTGAACTCTTCTGGCAAGTGGAAAAGTTTTGATCAATAGGGAAACGCGACATTGGTTTATAATTAAGCCTATAAATTTTAAAAGTGATATTGAGTTGAGCTGAGCTGAATTGGACGAAGAAAATATTTAATGTTCTTACTGCAGTTTGCCCGTCTATGAGTGGCACATACACAGAAACATTAGTGCAACCATATTAGGTACAAAATACTAATACTTCGTAATGTCTATATATATGTAATATGCAGTCGGGAAAAGTGGTTCACGTACAAACTACTCTGGAAGATGCTATCGAAGAAAAGGGGGAACATAACATGACTGTAAGAATTAAAGAAAGTAACACTTTTTTCGTTATGCTTCCTCTACAGGAATCTTTAGATGTTATGTAACATCAACTGAAAGTTTTTTCTTGTCTGACTGGAGAAAACTGAATTTATATTTGTAGAGAGAGCAGTCAGTGAGGCAAGACAGTTGGTGTTATAGCCAGTTTAGCCAGAGAGCTACTGAAATGGTCGTTGCGGAGATCACGTCGTGAAAGCTCATATAAGTTTCTGGGGCTCTGGTTGAATGCATGTACAAGTACATGCATCCGTGATAGCCCAGTAGTAGTAGTCTTTTGGTGGTGGTATGGAGTGTTTGTGTTGGATGAGTTTTCTTGTAAAGTGATGAGCTGTCTTCAGTTGAGTTTGTTCAGATCAGTGTACAGTAATGTAAAGGAAAGTCGAAGCGAAGCCAAAATTTACAGATTCCTGTCAGTTCGCCATGAGTTACGTATTGTAGTGTGCATGTAGTTGTGTAGTGTAAGTCAGATGTTATAGTCGCCTTTTCTTGCACATGAGAAAACCAAATGAATTCCATTCGGGATGGCTGTAGGGGTTACACGGTAGGGAACTGTCGAAATGTCCAGTGTGACATTATTCTATTACTGAAATATCGCTTTGGGGTCGCTCTTTGCTCTTTTCACATCTTCACTTTTACTTGTACTCGCATTAGTACTGGCTGTTGCTCACTCTCAGACGCTCGTAATTCAACTTAACTTGCACTTTCCATTTCTCTTGTGCTTCTTTTCAGCTCTAAAGCAAAATGAAGTAGAAAGTAAAGGTAAAGTTTAACGTAAACTTTCAAAATGAATTTAAGAGGTAATAGACAGTCCGTTTCACATTGTCGGAGACTTGCACTTTGTAATCCTATAACTCGAAAAGATCCGATCAACAGACGAAATGAGACCGAACATCAAGGACAATAAAATTCTTTTACTGTTTTAAGTACTACTAAAACATTTCTAGTGCTTGTAAGTGTTCTTGTACTGTTTTTTCTTGGCAATTTCTTCTGCTAAGGCGAGCTGAGAAGTGTTTAGAGGTAAATTCACCGAGGAATCTTTACTTGATTATAGAATAACACGAATTACCAAAATTGCTCTTAATCCGTATTTGACCGGGCACCTAAGTCAGCATTAATCTTAATTTTAAATCTACTTTTATATTAGCTGCTGCTAGTATTAATTAATTTAATAGAGATATGTAAATGTGTATATAGATGTAAAATTAAGAAAGGAAATTGCCCGCGTGTTTAAAGTGTTTGCTTTAAGATTAAGGAAAAGTTTCATCTGCTCAAAGGGAAATCTAAGGAAAAGTCAACTTTCACCACGCTCGACTCATTAGGTTGACTACAGTTGGTTATTAATTCATGAAGGAGAGTCAACATTAACTTCTGTCAGAATCTTTTTCCTTTGCCTTCCTCAACACGAAAAGGAGACCACATTGAGAGCTCCTCTCAAGACTAAAGAAAGGAATGCATTAGATTGAAAGCCAAAACGTAAATATTCATGTGTATATAGCGCCTTCAAAACTCCAGCCTGTCCAAATAAAAGAAAAATAAATCCAACTGTACAAGTTTTGTGTTGCAGCCAAAAGAGAGTCTTTTATATATTCAATGTACCTACGAACTTCACAGACACACGCTTTTCAACGCTCACACTACAATACTTTATCTACTTGTAGAAAGCGCCAGCAACAGACATAAAAGGAAATTTCAGTATTGTATTGTAGTATCATTGAATGTAGTCTTGACTTGAGTATTTTGGTAATATACCTCCATAGAATTAGATATAAAGATACAACAGAAATATATAATAAGGGAGCATATCCACTTAATAAATGGAGTATTCATAAGTGATTCCACTGGTAGTTTTGGTGAAGCATTTACATTTAATGTGTATTCCTAGTGCCGTATCCTGCTCAATAAAAGTGGGAGCAACAAGAGGGGAACAACAGTCATAAAAGGGAATATGTGTACAAACGAAACGTAAAAGTCAAACTAAAGAGAAACTCTTGTCTTCTTGTCTGCTCTCACACTCCACTTACACTTGCTTCCTTCAACAATCTACGAGTCAGGAGCTACCTTACAAAAAATGAGTGATATAAAAAAGCCAAGCCGAGAAAATTAGTGCTTATATCACAACAAAGGCTACGCAGAAAATGCCATATTATTTTTTGAAAGGATTTTCCCAAGTCTGCAATTACTTGAATACAGAGGACGTGTATAGTATAAACATATCACGTAGGCATACGCTGAAGGTACCGTATTATGTTATTATGGTCCAGTCAGTTAAACTTAGACGTATTATTCTTTACTGCTTACAAATACGATGGCATTACAATACTTTGGTATAAGCCTGGAGCTTTTCATGCGACGGCAGTACACACGAGCGTGAACACTAATAGAGACAGAAAGCTGAAGAAGGAAAGGAGAAAAAGCGAAAGCAAATGTGTTAGGTCTCTTTGATATCTTCTTGGATAACTAAATAACAGCAGTAACAGCAGTTACCAGCAGATCAGACGAGAGGAGAACAGACAAGACAGGAAGAATCTACTGGTTTGTCGTGTCTTGGCCATCCTCAGCACGGCTAAACGATCCGAAACAACTCAACCCAACAAGGCAGAGAGACCTGAAGCCCAAACTGAAACCCACCAAACCATCATTATGAAAGTCATAGGAAAAGTCCGGGAAAGCATCCCATTTCCGTCTCCCAGAAACACACCATCACTTTTCTTAATTAAACTTTTTTTCTCTCTCTTCATCTCTAAAACTCAGGATGTATGATATTTCGGACGGGTAGAACTGCACACTTTGTGTGTTTGTTTAACTAGATTTCACAAGGAAAGCATGAATATGAATATTACAAACATTTCCTTGCTGAGTTGGATATTTGTTGGGAACATAGCGAAACGAAAGCTCAGCTCATCTCTCCTCGTTTCTAACTAACTAACCGACAGAATGAATTAGAAATTTTTCCAGAGGATTTCTCTCCATCAAAACAGTTTATGTGAAAAAGTTTTCTGGCAGAGAAATTACCTTCTACAACACTGCATTACTGTGTATATTTTAAGTTTAAGCTATCCTTTAGTGCTTGTAACTGTTGTTGCAGTAGCTTGTAATGCAGATGTTATACAGTCGGAAAATATGCCATATCAAACTGAAGATATTTACGTGGCTGCAGCCGGTCGTCTGTGGGTGGATATCCATGTACATCTCTTTCTCTGCTGCACAATGTAATTCACAACATAAAAAATAAACTTACAAGCCCATAAATGTCAAGCGAGACAGAGCAACTGCTTTTTCTAATATGTTGAATAATATCTGGAGCTGCATCTTATTTACATACACGAAAGATGAACGGACACAGTCACCTCATTTTTATTTCTCACTGAAAATAAGTTTTCTTTTATGCACGCAGAGTCGTAAGGAAAGTGCTGAGCGTCAAAAGCAGAAAATAAATGTGGTAAAACTATCAGATACTATTGGTAAATAGAATGCTACTCTGTGTTATGTCATCCTCTATAGATTTTATGTATATTTATTACTTTAGTGGACATAGAAGAAGGAAGTTTAGCACAGATTATATATACAAGAGTTTTCAACTGAAGTATCATTAAAGAATTCCAATAGGCTCTTTCACTAAGCTTAAGCTCTTTGAAATTCTCGTACATACAATATGCACTTTGGGTATACTTATGTGATCCGCATATTATTATGTAGTAATAGTATGTGTGTGTGGAGGTATGTGTTGTGGCTTTGGCTAAAATAGATAAGGCGTATGAAGCCTCTTCACGTTAATCTAAAGTAAGCTGTCGTCGCTCTTTGAGAAATCGATAAACGAGTGAAATTCTATGACCTGCCCTCGCTTCTTCTTCCGTCTGCACATCTTTTATCTTGAGAGTTGAAAGAGACTTGGGATCGCCTGACTTGCCTTTTGCTTCAAGTAGTTTATTGTGCAAAAGATACAAATGCTACAGACATATTATTATATAACTATTTATAAATACTATGGCTTCTCAAATGTATTTATTCGTGAGCTTAAGTTATTATGTTAAAAACCCGGCTTAAGGGATCTTCCATATATAATACTCTTATATTATACTTTTACGCTTACACATTCTATTGACCATTTATATTTTTATAAACTACCAGCTTCTTTCGCACACACAATAGACCACTCTAGGGAGAATTGCCTGTATTTCTTTACTTTACTCATCCAAAAGTTCTCTTGTGCTTCATTGACTCTTTCCACTTCAATCTAAGAATCTCGCCGAACCAACAACAGAATAAAGCAAAACAACTTGTAATTTGTTATTTATTACAGCGAACACAAATCAAGACGAGCTTTTGTGATAAATGTGTGTATCTATATAATGCAATAATGCAAAGGAAATTAGGTGGAATAATTTCGATTTCTTTTTATAAACTTCTGCTTCTTACTTACATCTGTTATTTAATATACCATGTGTGTTTTGGATTCGTTGATATCATTTTTCATCTAAAAGTTGTAAAAATATTACATAGGTATTATTTTGAATGTATATTTTATTTGCTTGTACATATAAACTAAACTTGTCTTGCCTAATAAGTTAAGGAATTGTATATATTCTTTTTATTTTATGTAGTAGCTGCTACTACCACTCTTTTTATTTCTTCCAAGTTGTGTAGAGCTATTAAAACGGAACACATTAAACAGTTGTACTAGAAAAGGCTGATTTTGCATAAAATATGGAGTACTACTGCATAGTCATGGTGTAAACAGATGAGTCAAGTCAAAATACAAAAGGATTTGATAGAACCCGACAATAATTGTTTACACTCACCTAGTAGTAACGTAGTCTTTAGTTTCTCTCTCCTTTTCTTCTTCACTTCGCAGTCTTTGGCTGTCATGTCAGTGTCACCGTAGAAAAAAGTGAGAATAGTTTTTCATTCTGCAATCGGTATAGTATAGTCATTTCGAGTCGGGTATATATAGATGATGCAGTTAGCTTTGGAAGGGGAAGACAAGACAAAGCTCCTACGACCTTTTCATTTTCGTTTTGTTCGTTGATGGCAAAAGTTGAAAGACTTTTCAAATTATCATTGTTAGAGAGGATGCAGTGAGCAGCAAACTAATGCTTTGGGTATATACGATTCTTTTTTTATTTTTTCTTGCAACTGTCGAGAATTACTTGTATGCCCAAGTAGCATCGTAAACTAAACTAAAGGGAGAGTAACGCGAATAAAGTTTGTTTAGGTTGGAAGAAGCTGTGACAAGACAATTTTGCTCTTTAACAACTTTCATTAATTTGTTTTTAGTGATACAATGAAAGACACTAAAATAAAACGCTAGCAGTTCGTCCTGTCTCTCTGTCTGTCTTTCCCTTTTGATGAGAGAGTGTTGAATCTCGAGTCGATTTGTGCAAGAGAAAAAATGTATTGTGGTGTGGAGCATTTAAACTTAATGAATTTGTCCTCGTTTCCTCAAACTACTACTTGGAAGACGAACATTAACAATAGTAAGGATTTTATTGCTCCTTTTAGCAAGTGCATGAGAACTGCGCTCCATGACATCCCTTACTACTAATAATTAGTGTACATCACATCACACCACCCCATGCGACTCAAATAATTCACACAAACTCTATTCCCAGTAATGTACAGATACACCACAGAAAAGAAAATACACATTGAACTTACTCTAACCCAGACTTTTCCTTCTGATTTCTTCCGTTCGAGTTTATTTCTCTGGTCTTTCTTTTTTCTCCCCTGGCTGCGACCTGTATGAGTGCAATATATCACAAATACTTCCTTACAGCAACTTACTTCTGCTGCAAATAAAATCTAGGTACATCTTTATATGCCTACCATGTTGTACTTGCACTTATAACCCTTAAATTCTATTATACCCCACTACTATAACATTATATTGCCCCATATATAAGTTTTATGTCATTGTGTATGTACACATAATATACGTACCGTCAATAGAGAAATAATGGAGAAAACTTTTACCGCTGTACGATGATAGAGAAAGTCAGAACAAGGAATCCGAATGAAATAAAGCTAACAAAACTTTACTTGGCTGAGAGTTCATTTACCTTTTTGATAGTGTCAAAAGATGAATTGCTACTTGAGGATTACTATAGTCGCAGAGAGTACAGTCAGGCAAGGGTATTTCTCTCAGTAACGAAGGATTCGTTCGTATCTTTGGTAGGAGCAAGTATTGTGACAATTCAATTATGACGAGTAAGAAATTCGAGTACGACTGCAACTGTGGAAAGTAAGTATAGGGACTCCAGTAATCGATACCGTAATAAGTATATCTCGTCTCCAGCAATATCTTCCAGTAATATTGAAGTAGTTACGTTATATGGCTATTACAACATGTACTCTGTGTGTATGTGCAATAATACGTGTATAATAGTGACTTGGTTCGGTTTTAGTATTTAACAAGTCGATCGTAAGAGAAGGTTGTTGGATGGAATTGGCTTGGTAGCAATTTCATATTACTTATCATATCATCCACGGCTGTTGAGACGAGAGAAGACTTGAGATAAGAAAAAGCATCAATTTGTCGCAACTTGGTAGAACTTATGGGATAATTTACCATTTTCAACAGCGTACGAACACAACACGCATACTGAAAATGTAAAGCTAAATCGGCTATAACGCTCAGAGCATTGGCAAGTATGATTTGCCAATCCAAACGTAAGTAACTAACAATAAGTATGGTAAAATACGATCGGTCATGCACTCTTTTCCTGTTGTACCAGTTTTAGGGTAAAAATTCTTCATGGAGTATATTACACATTACAGTAGTGTTGATGGTGGAGACATTACAGGCAAAAGGGGACAGTATTGCAAGAAGAAACAAATGATAAAGGGCTATCCAATCGAGTTATTCCGTTTTGAGAGAGTCAGAGTGTGAGTATATTCAGGGAGATCCATTGTCACTACTTCATGCTAGCGCTACAGCTTATAGTGATATAATATATACTTCTGGGATAATATATACACTTAGGGTGATGGTTTTGGTATGGTATGACTGTTTGAGTAATAAATACGTAGTTAGAAAGATAGTGGGTGTTATGGATGCGGCATTGTGTGTAATATTGTGTTTTTGCAGCGTTACATCTTTTCTGTCTACTATTTTAGTCTCACCGCAATAAAGAGAAATAATTATAGTAAGCTTATGACTTGCCTCTTGCTGGATGTTGTAGGGGAAATAAGAGGAAGATTCATGAACGTCAAAGCCATTTTTGGAAATAACAGTGAAGATGAAGAAGCAACCAAGTAACTACTACTAAAATGAACCGGATTTGAGTGGACCACACCACTAACAACCACCGCTACTACTTCCACTGTTCCCGTAAACCATCACCCTGCTAATACCACTAGTAAACTCCATTTCCCTGTTACTTCTTCTTGTATTCTCATCCTTATTTGTACAAAGCTACTTCTATATACATTATACTATCTGGAATAAATATATTTTATATTAGTACTTATATTGCCTTCCACATGCATATTATGGCATATAGTAATATATAATATAACTTGCTTGCATGCAACACTGTTTAGGAAACGGTCTACTGTGTGTTATCTGTTCAAATAGAAATACTGTTCCAGGGTATGAAAACCCAAGCGAAATGCATCATCCTATAAGTAGTACCTACTGGTACTGCATGAGCTCATTGGGGATTTTAAAGGAAAACCTATGGTATAGTACTTGTAGAGACAAAGGTCCGGTGGCGAACAAAAAATCCGAATTTTCCACAGGAGAGGAGAGTTTTCTTTATATGAGAAAGGAAAGACGTTACAATAAGTAAGTAAAGTAAGAGAGAGAGAGTGAGAGAGAGAAGAGAGCAAACTTTGGATTCGGGTCCATCAGCTCTACAACGTGACTTGGTTTTCTACATAAAGACAAGATCGGCCCAAATGAACTAAGAGAAAAATCGAAGTGAACGACGAAAGGGAAGTAGACAAGATCCTATGTAAGTCCTTAGCTTTCTTCTTCCATTTACAACGTATCTCTCTCGTTCTCTTCTCCAGTCTCTCTCTCATAGTAGACCTAACACACATAGTGTAAGTGGAAGTGGTCTGGAGAACGTTACAGACAGCAGATCTTCAGCAGCCACACAGTCCACACCGAATCTAGTAACTTTCTCTGGAATTCCTTCATTCTTTTTTGTGTCGTCTGCCTGCTACCTCCTACTACTAGTACTTTGGTGTAGGTGGGCATGCACACACACACTAGTATAGTTAGGTAATACTTATTATCTTAGGTACTGCTACTACATACTCATACTGGTTTACTTGAATGTAATAGTGGCACAATGAATACTCTTTCGGCTTTCGCTTCGTCTCGTGTGTATAATGCAGCCTGACTATTTTTTTCCATTCTGCTCTCCTGCCTTTCCTTGTGTAATAATAACTGGAAGTAGTAAAGTACTTAAGTCAGCTAACGTTACATTACCTATTACCACTGCTATTTCGTATATATACTACCAATACCAATAAGAACTTTGACTTTCCTTGTTATGTAGTATGTAGCTGTAGGCTTGACATAACTGGCATAGCTATCTATGTACTATATGCGCTGTTCTTGTTCTTTTGCAAGGATGCTGCTTGATATACGTCTTATTGTAGGAGTATTACTTATATAAAACACTTGGCACCAACCGAAGGATTAGTGGTAGCAAATGAGATATTTCCTTTCAGCTTAACTTTGCTCAAAGTGTGTTTGTATGTGCACTAATACACAGACCTTAGTTAATGTTAAGTTTACTTGCATTAGCCGAATGAAAGAAATGATGATAATTAGTCTGCCTCATCTCTGATAATGATTTGCGTCTTCATCTTCAACTGCATTACGAACCGCTTCAAAGTCTTATACGCTACGGTCTGTCAGGGAATCCCTAACCGATCGACGAAACGAGACAATCAAGGGGATCCAATCCAAAAACTCGTTGAATTGATGATGTAAATTACGACTTTATACTTCTTTCACAGAGAACTATTTCAACTCAAGAGGAACTACCAGGGAAAAAGATCAATGATGAAATGCCTATGGTTGTAAAATACTTGAGTTGAGACTCTAATGACTCTGACTTGGGTGACTGTCGCCTGCTACCAGAAATGGTACTCAGGATTGAAAATAAACTTAATTTGCTCGCAAATAAAAGCAATTTTAACGGTTTACTGCATTTTTAAACCATGAGATGCCTGTCAGAGAACCATTAGATCTTCGAAAAGCATTCATTGCTGATTTTTATTTTTTATGTGAAGTACTTTCTAGGAACAATAAAATATACGAGTGAAAGCCAGGTTTTTGAAAGGAATCAGTTTATTATATAATTAATAATCGAAGATCATACAATTTAACAAAGTAAGGGGGCATTGTTTAATTACATAATTACTGGAAGGGGATTTAATTACTTAAACTGAATCTGTAAGACATGGACAAACATAATGTCGAAACTATTAGGCTAATTGTATAAGCGCACAATACATTTAACGAATGTAATGTACGTTCCTAGTATCATTTGTGTACATTCGAGATATTAGTGTAGCGCAATACCTGTCTTCTCTATTATAGCTATACATACAAAATGCAAAGGAAAAGTTCCTACTTAACTTGTGATTTAAGGGGTAACTACAAACTAGACTTGAAGAAATAATTTAGTAATGTAGACAATATTAATGTTATAATTTAATTATTACACGACAGAAACTATACTAACAGTGACAATGAGTAACAATAATAAATATTATGTTCACCATGTTACATTTATATGCATAATGTTATTGCACAGCGAAAGACTCCACTGAAGAAGTGTTTTTGCAAATACGAATTCTTTCACTTATGTCTATTATATAGGTAAGTCGCAGTTACTTTAACATGTCGTACTGTATAAGTATTTTATGTACACAGCTTAAATGATTGATCATTAAAGTTAAACTGAATACAATCCACTTTTACCGTAATAATTGCTTACTTTTAACATGTTTTCCCTTGAGTAATATTCTTATTATTAGTACAATACACATTTAATTATTATAAGGTTACGTACGACTCATAGAAAAAGCTATACATTATGTATATACCATAGCTTTTTCTGTGTGTACGACTTAATTACAAACATTACAGCTACATTTGACCTCCACTATTAACTATTAGTACTAACAAGTCAGTAGTAGTGATCTAACATGTACCAGTAATTCATATTACTTAATAATTATCATATAATATATTATTATTATTAATTAATTGTTATTAATATTACAAATCATTGCTAGATTTTCTCGTTACATTAAAAAGTATGTACAATACAAACGAGTATCTCATTTTTACACATTATTACTAGACTACCTACTCAAGGTACCTACAACTTCAGTGTTAATTGGCTATTGAAAATTGAACTACCTATACATACGTTAATTTAATTCGACCAAGCACTGACGTTGCGTGTACACTTTTATATTTTGGTATTTCATCCAAACAAATATCTAGCAAATAAACAAAATCGATTGTACATAGGACATGTCACTTGAAACAATGTCAAAACTGCATTTAGCATATAGGTATTTACCTTTCATTTCATGCATACTATATAGTATGAACAAAAATCAAACTAAGAATTGTCATAAAGTAAAGTAATGCAACAGTAATTATATAACACGTTGTACGATTCTTAGAGCTTTCATGTATTACAATGTAAGTCACACATGTAATTACATTCGTGGTAGTGTAGTTATCTTGTTAGTTGATTTGACATTTTTGTTACTCCGATGCAGTGACATCGCCATCAATTTTACGTTTGTGTAATTACTACCTTTGTAGGTAAATAATGATCTTAATAATTCCTGTCCTTACATTGTGCACATTTTCATAATAATATATATGGAAACTGTACACACATAATATGTAATTAATTAAACAACTGTACAGATTATACACTTCGAAGCATAGTCGACATTTGATGTTGATTTTCATTTTTACAGCTCTTCTGCTGTGGCTGTCTGCTTGCTAGTAAAGGATTATACTGCAGCAAATCAGCTCAGCTCTAAATACAAAAGTCAACCATGATAAATTAAAACTTAGCAGATTATTTCGAGAAGGCAACTATATCTACTATCACATATTAACTTGAGGACTTCTTTACTCCATAGCCTCAATTGTAGTCTATCTGCTTCTATAAAGGGATGATATTCCACATTGTTCACACTACATACATTAAATTACAGGACAATTAATCGTCGAAGAAGTAAGTTCGACACAAGTAATGATCAACGCTGATAGGTACAGAGTGAGGAATTCCTCCAAAAACTTAAAGTGGAAACCATTAAACTTAATTTAATACATTACGGTGGTTGAGCCAATTTTAGAATTTGCAGTTAACGATGAGGATGAGAGTGTGCCTACAATATGTTTGCAAACAAGTTAAGGTAGTTTAATGAGTGCTCTAGAATTTTGTTATAATTTGTCAATTTTGGCTCAGATCATTTATAAAGAACTATTTCATTTTGTAACACAGGAAATGCATTTCAATGCGACTAAAAATGTAATATAAGATAATATATATGCAGGATCCAACAAGTGTGACCGAATATGACTATAATAAATAGCCTAAGCATAAGTTAATCAATGGACAAAGAAAGACTTGCTAGATGGCTTGACGGATGTTGCAAGTCGATACATCTTGGGTATGTTGGCTGGAGGGATCTCGATCAACTATTAATTAGGCCACGTAAGTGTAAACTTTCCTGTTAGGAAAATATTCAAAATATAATGTTAGCAATCAATTATAACCAATAATTTATGGGTTGTGGAAATTATTAATGTTTAAGTCCAAGTTTTAAAAAATCCATTAATTTTACCTATCGTCAGTAGTACGAGCCAAGTATTCTCGTTCTATCAGTCCTTCGATTCGTTTTTTGATCACAACAGGGTGGGGCATGAATCGACT
>JABASD010002218.1:0-29091 GCA_019776165.1 Pogonognathellus flavescens
AACTACGAAATAATTCAATAGTATCATTTTAAGTTTCAATGTTTTTAAATATTATGTATTACGTTGTTTCGCTACACCCCGGTGTTGACCGGTTTATTTTACATCAATTTGAGACGAAAGAATTGAGGAAAAATTAGAAGTAATTTTCAACTCTAAGAAGAATTGTTTTTTTTAAATTTGTCAAAATCACTAGAAAGTTTGTAACTAATATAAAATGAAAAAAATTATAGTAATTGTAGTTATAAATTAAGTTTTATTTTGCTTGTTGAAAAAGGCTAAATTAGTTGTGAACGTGGACAGCTTGAGAGAGGAAATTGAGAGGATGATTATCCATATATAATTCAAAAATTTCATTCTTTTATTTATTGTATTTATATTATTAGTTATTATGCATATGCATTTTAACTGCAATTCGTTTTCCATAAAATTAGTATTTCAGTGCATTTTCTGCCATTACATGATGTCGGATAGCTTCTGTATTTGGTTAGATAGGGCTGTCGGGTGAGAAGAAGAAACAACTAAACTACACTACTAAACTCCAAACTTCTGTCGCTCTCTCGGACAGATTTTAAAGGCTAGAGCTTGCCGCCAAAAGCAAAAATCGCTCTCAATTTGTGAATTTGTTTATTTGGTTCGCTTTTCCGTTCGTCGTGGAGAGGAGAGTGAAGAAGTTTAGAGCAGGACGAAGTTTGGAGGCTTCAAGTTGAACACAAAAGACGTAGCTTTTAATTTCAAAATTTTGGTTTTGATTAGGTTAGAAAATGCCATTGTCGTTTTGACTAATTGACAATTTGGTCCACTCGTTACACCATCAATGATTTAGACAAATTTGACAACTGACAACAGAGCAGTCCACTATTTTTGTCAGTCAACATATTTTTAACCACCACACGACTAAGGACTTAAATTTTGCTGCTAATTTCATTTTATATGTGAACTTTTCAGTCAATCTTAGAAATGGCGAGCATAGGACTTCCTATGCCCGTTTCGGCGGAAGTTCCTCAAGCTATTACATTTTTGACTGCCGAGGAACAAAATCAAATACCCACGGAAGTAAAAAATAAAATTCTTCTTGCCGTTCAAGATTTAAATCGAAGATTTCACAATGCAGTTGCCAGCAGGGAACAAGACAAGAAAGCGTCAGGTAAATTACTTAGAATTTTAAACAAAAAAAACTGAATTTATTTGAAAGAGTAATTTTATTAATTAATTTTATGTTTTACCATTTTAGAGGAACGAATTGGAGAGTTGGAGAAAGAGGCGCTGTTGCAAAGTTCCAAAATTACTGATTTGAAAAATCAGTTTAATGAAGAATCTAAATCTACTTCGGCATACATTGAAAAATACAGAGACGCTTCAGCTTTGACAAATGAATTGGATGCCAAAGTTCGACAGTGAGTTCTATCATTCATTTTTCGAACATTAAATATTTGTAACAATATTTTTGATATTTAATTTTAAATTCTTTTTAGATGCCAACAAGAAGCGCATGATAGTAAACTCAAGTGCGAGCAAGCTGTTTCTGAGAAGGAAGAACTTTCGTCAATAATTGAAAAGAGAAACAATGAGATCGACAAGTTAATGAAGGACATCAACAACTTGGGACAGGAACTCAAATCAGCAACAATCGCGAAAATTCAAGCCATTAATAAAGTGGATGAAATGGTGTCGAAGGAAATGGAACTGGAATACAGGTAATAATATAATTTTTGTGAATTTTTGCTCAACTGACAAAATTTACGTAATAAAAAATTGCATTTTTGTTCAGGGAAAAACAACTTCAAAAGGAATCGGAATGGGTTCAAAAACAAGTTCAACTTTTGAATGAAGAATTGGATAGAAAGAACGCAGAGATGATAAATCAACAAAAGGAAGCTACTCTCAAATATTTAGCTCTGCAGTTGGAATTGACTGAAAAATCAGAAACGGTGAGCAATTAAATTAAATCGTAAATGAACTTTATATTAATTAAATCATTAAATAATTTCTTCGTGTTTGCAGACACATGTAGCGGAAATGTCATTGGCAAACATAAAACAATCTAATGAAGAGCAAGAGAAGCATATTGAAAGGTTGATCGAAAAATTGCGAGATGCTCAAGAGGTGGAAGCCAAGTTGGTTGAAAACTATCGACAAGAACTCAAATCACAGAAAAAAATTGCCGAATTGTACAAAGGTAAATCAATTTCCAAATCAATCAATAAATTACTTAAAATAAGAACAAATTGTAACAAACTTTTTTTATGTTAGAATCGAGTGAGGAAGCTTGTAGCAAAGTGGAAGAACTGCAAGAAGCTGTTGGTAATTTACAGGAACTGTTGCAACAAGCCACAGAGCGATATGGAAATTTGGAAACAAGGTCTGTCAATGCTGGAAAGTCATTCCAGGAGGAAATCACTCAGAGAGATTTAACTATCGAAGGATTGAAGAAGGAGCTGCTGGATGCAAATGAACTTTTAAGTTCAATCAAAAAGCACGGAATGACGGACGAAATGATCCAATCTTTAAGCCCTGCTGCCGCGGCTGCAAGCAGTATGCTCAAAGGAACACACTCTTTAACAGAAATTTATTCACGCTATCAGTCTCTTCATGCAGAATTAACCATTGCTAAAATGGACAATGAGAAACTCAACAATTATATTAGCGAAATTGTCAAAGTAAGTCAAAATAAAACAAAGCTAAAAATCTTTAACCAGTTTTGTTTCAAAGCAAAGTTTTTATTGCTGAAATAATTTCTTAAAAGGACGTTGAGGAACGGTCACCTTTAATTAGACAACAACGCGAGGATTATGAAAATGCCGTGAGGACAGTGGACGTTTTGAATTCTCAATTGGAGCTGGTGATGGAGGAAAACGGAAAGTGTAAAAATGAAGTTAGTGTACTGAAGCGATCAGCTGGATCATTGGAAAGAGAAAATGAGCGTCTTAAACTGCAGTTGGCTGATTTGGCTTTACAAGTACGACTAATATTTCAAATAGCAGAATTAAGTAAATAAATATTGTTAGTATGTGATGTGATGACATTTATTGCAGGTGAAAACATTGCTGAAAGAAGTGGAAGTCAACAGAGGCAATTATCGTTTTGAACGTGAAGATTCACAACAAGTACCTGATATTTCTGGCGGAAACTCTGCCCAGGTGAAATACACTTTTTTCAAGCTTTAGACGTTTCTGTTTACAAATTCATTATAATTAATTTTTTACATTTTGTGATTAGGTCATCTCTGACAGACTGGTTACTTTCCGAAACATCGAAGAACTCCAGAGTCAAAATCAACAGTTGTTGTCCGTGGTTCGAGAACTGAGTGAGTCTCAAGAGTCAGCTGAGAGACGCATCAGCGAAAATCAGATGAAACAGATAAAGGTCTTAAGAAGAATCATTCTTTGAAACTGACAAATGTAATCTAATATTTTCATTTTAATTGTTTCATTGTTGGTTTCCAGGAAGCCTTTGAAGAAGCAAAGGCAGAAATGGAAGAACTTCGTGCTATTCGAATCCGTCAAGATAAGAATATGGAACAAGTCATCAAACAACGGGACACTTATGGTGCTCTTTTGAAACAGTCGAAATCGGCTGGTGGTGCTGTTGGTGGAGACAAACTCCCGGATTCTATGGATGTACCAGAACTGGAGAAAAAACTGTTCCAGGCTCAAACTTTACTGGCAAGTGCAAAGGAAGAGTACGACAGCTACAGAAAAGAAAAGGCAATTAACGATCGAATGACGGACGAAAGTATGGAAAAACTTCGCGATGACGTGGCTAAAATGAGAGCAGAGAATTCCCGATTGGCTTCCCAGATTGAGTACAATAATGAGAGAACGAAGATTTATAACGCTAATTTGCAGACGTACAAACAAAACATTGCGGTTCTCGAAGAAAAGAACAAACAGTACAGTGTCAACGTCCACAAATTCGAACAAAATGTCCAAGCATTGAAGGTAAAATTCATTTTTAAACATTTAAACAACACATTAATTTTTTTTACAACTTACAATTGCCTAATTGTCGTGTGTTTCAGTTTGAGTTGCAGTCTTCACAGCATAAATTATCGCAAACAGAAGTTGCCTTAAGCAGTATGACCCAAGAGAGAAACGCGTTGAGAGATATCAAGTCGAGGTTACAAGCAGAACGAGATTTATTCCAACGCGAGAAGAACACCCAACAAACTCTACAAACTAATTTGGAAGAAATCAAAAATAGTTTGGAAATGGCCGCAGCTTCTCATAAAATGCGACTGGAGAACCAAAATGACACCTTACAGCAGGAGATTAATATGCTTCGACAAAAGGTTGAATCATTATTATGATTATTATTTATTTCATCAAACAGGCAACAATGACCATACCCAGATACCTATAATTAAGAATTTATATAAGATAATTTTTTGTTCAGTTTTGATTTTTTTTAATTATTAGGTGGATACTGAAAACGACCGATTCAAAAATGCGGTTCTTTCTTGGGACACAACAAATACAGCACTCCGAGAAAAGTTGAAGAGCGAACAAAATGCAATATCGTCAATGAAGGAGGAATTGGAATTATCCAAAAAGGAAATTCAACGACAAGCAACGGAAATTGAAGTTCTGACAAATGAAATTCGGGGCAGAGCGGGTTCTTCGTCAACGCCTACATCTACAACTGCAGCATATGCAGCTGACATTTTAAATCCAAAGATTTTCAACCTAGAAAAGAAAACGAAAGAGTTGAATCTTCAATTGATTGATTCACAAACTGAAATTCGTTCTTTGCGACAACAACTGGACATTTCCAGAGCAAGTATTGACGAGTACAAGAGTCTGTGTGCTTCGATGGAGGAACAATTGAAATCTTCTGCAAATAATTCATCGAGTTTCAATGATGACTTAAATGAAAGACTTGCATGCAAAGATGACATCATCCGAGACATTCAGTTACGTTTAGACACAATTGAAAAAGAAAATCACGCACTCAAAGAAGAAAAAGGAGCCGTCTCGAAAGAATTTGAGTCAAATAAAGTCCGACTCGAAGAAGAAATCAGTCGAATGAGACGAGAATTACAAAGTGCCAATTTAAAACTGCAAGGCGAAATTGAAGAAAATTGCAACATTAAAAAAGACATGGAGCGCAATACCCAAACGAATAAGGAATTGATGCAAAAGGCTGAAACGGAGCTTGCGGCTGTTAAACATGAGTTGCAGTTGGCCGGAGAGTTGAAGACTAAACTGGAAGGTGTTCAAGCCAAGTTACAGGACGAAGAGATCTTGAGAATGAAAGCTGACACTGTGTTGAGAGAAGCAAGGAATGGATTTGAAATGAGAGAAAATGCTCTTAACGAAAGTTTAGAGACCATGAAGAAAAACATGGCAGAGCTGGAAACTCTTAACGTCACTCTGCAAAATCAGTTGATCAATATGACCACTCAAATGAATTCTCTGCAGCAAATTGGAAGAACTCAAACCGATGCTCCAGCTGGCAGTGAAAGTGCAGAAAAGTCTTCCGAAGGCGATCCGAAGAATTCTGAACAGTGGCTTGAGGTTGGTTGTTTTTGTCTTTTGTTTTATTTTTTTTTATGAACCCATCGTTTAATCGTTATTTTTGTTCAGCTCATCAAATATCTTCGTCGAGAAAAGGAAATCGCCAACGCGAAAACTGAAATGGCTGCGAACACATCTCATCGTCTTGAAGGCCAATTAAAATACATGGAGAAACAGTGTGAAGAACTCCAGAAACAACTCAGCGATATTCAAAACGGATCTCAGGCCACCGTCCTTACTTCTGCAAAGCAGGCTGATCTTTTGAGAAAGGTCGAAACACTTAGTGCATTGACGGACAGTAACAGGTAATCAAATATTAATTCTTTCTAATGATAATTCACAGGAAAAGATTTTTTTTAAATTGCTAAATATATTTCAGAATGCTGCGAGAAGAAAAGGACAATGCACTTAAGGAGATCTCCGAGTTGAGAACGAAGTTGGAGCAAATAGAAGGCGAAATCGGTCCTCTTAGACTGAAGAATCTGGAATTGGATTCTCGATGCGAGTCTTTATCAAGTGAGAATACTGCTGCTAAACAGGATGTGTCCAGGTGGAGAGCAAGAGCATCCGCATTGCTGGAAAAGAGCAATAAAATTAATCCTGAGGAAATGAAAAAGTTGCAGATTGACAACGATAATCTCCAGAAACAGTTGCAGAGTCTGCAAGACACTGTCAAGAAACAGCAGCAGGAAATAACTCGACAGATGCAACAAATCAGAATGATGCAGCAACAGTCCACTGTTTTACAAAACACGAATCAGTCTCTACAGCAAGGCCAGAAGTCTCTCCAAGATGAAATTAAAAGAGTTCAAGATGAAAATGCGAAATTCAAGGCAGAAAACGAAACCACCAAAGTTGAAAATGAGAGCCTCAAAATTGCCGTTCCAGAAAAGGACGCGGCTATTAAAAAACTTAAGGCGGATCTTACTAAAAGTAAAACAGAAACTGAAGAACAGAAAAGTGTCGTCAGACAAGTAAGAAATTTGTAATTTAACATCTTGAAATTTTAAAAGGTTTAAATTTTTTGCACCGAAATAATTTTTTAATTTTTGACAGGTGCGAACGATTGCTCGAAGGTACAAGAAACAATTTGAAGATTTAGCTGCAGCAAATGACGCCAAGGTACCCAGCGTTGAAAAACCAGCGTCTGGTTCAGAAGCCAATGTTGCCACTGCTGGAACGACTACTGAAGATCTGACTGCAGAACAAACTGAATCACAGGATTCGGCAGACACCACCGCACGAATTACGGAATTGACGCAGGAAAACGAAAGGTTGAAACAGGAAGTTGAAAACTTTAAGGGAGATTCCAATCAGAAATCTGAGCAGACAAAATTGGCAATGAAAAACATTCGAGATAAGTTGGCCCTTGTGACTCAGCAGAAGGAAGAATTTCACACTGAACTTGAACAAACCAAAACAAAAGTTACGAGTATGGAAGTATCAACCGAAGAAAATCAAGTTCGTTTTGCTGGTAAGTTAACAATTTCTCAAAAATTCGTCGAAAATTTAAAAATGCTTAAGACTAAATAATAAATAAATATTTCATTAGCTTTGAAGTCGCAATACGAAGGAAGACTGAGTCGTCTTGAAAAGGAGAACAAAGAGTTAAAGGCAGCAAGTGCAAATAATTCTCCTTTGCCTGGAAGTTCGGACATGGCATCTGCCAACAGTGCCTTGCAGCAAGAAAACGATCGACTGAAGAAAGAATTGGAAATGTTGCGACAAAGAATTTTAGCATTGGAAAAGCAATTTAAATTGCAATCTCAACAACACTCGGCAAAAAGTGCTGCTCCTTCCGGGGACAAAGTTCAAACTGATCCTCCGAAGGCAAACATTAAGCCGATTGCTGGAACATCGTCGTCGAGTCAAAAACCCGCCACGCAAATTGTTCCGACAACGCAGATCTCAAGACCTCCATTGACTGCGAGCATTCGTCCAATGTCAATGCTTCGTAAAGCAACTGTGATGCCCACCACGGCCAGCAGCGCCACAGCAATGCCTACTCAACAAAGTCAACAGTCTCAACAGCAACCTTCGTCCCTCGTTCAACCGTTGCCGTATGTTGCTCCAGTGAGTCAAGCTCAAGTTTCCACGTCGACTCCGGATCAATCTTCCGCTACAGAAACGGCCAATCAACATCTCCCAGTGACTTCAAGTGCCTCTTCCACTCCGACTGCGACAAATTCTGCTAATGTCCGACAGGCAACTGTGCAACCAACTTTGACCGTCAGTGTTGCTCCTATTGCTTCTAGTGCTCCATCAGCAGTGGCCTCCGTTGTGACTCCCCAAGGAACATCCGACAATGAACCAGCCAGTGCCATCAGGGAAGACCCTTCAACTTCACACGTTATGGATTCTGAGATGGGAGATTCTTCAGAGCAAGTTTCTTCTTCCGAATCTTCGCATCAACCGATGCTGACTGTAGCTCCAATTCGTTCACAGCAACAAGATCATGTCCAACAGTCTTCTCAAACCAGCACTGGAAATCAGAACAGTGCAAGTGTTGAAGAACCAAGTCCTTCTACGTCAACCTCGTCAAGAGTGAGTCAATCGGTAAAAAGAGCTCGAGACAATAACGAAGTCAATAATCAAAAGGTAAGGAGGAATTTATTTAAAATTAATTCGTTAATTAAGAAAAAAGGATTCTTCTTATTAATAAAATAATTTTTAGGTTGAAACATCTCAAGAAATTCAAAATTCTGATGAGCCTGAGACGAAAAGAACTCGGACGATGCCAATGTCAATGGATCGAGAGGCTGAAGCAATGTCCCATCAACAGGAGCAACCTCATCAGCAAAGTGATTCAGCTGAATATCAAGGACAAGAACAGGAGGCTGACCAAGGACGAAATGAAGATGAAAATCAGATGCCACATTCGGACACATCTGAGAACAAACCTGCTGGAAGCAGTAGTCATCAAAGAGGTCGACAGGACGATGATGACGATTCAGATGTCATTGTAATTGAGTCGGATGACGATGACATGCCTTCGGTACACAGAGTGAGAACGAATGTTAGTATTTCTTAATTTGCGATTTTTATTCAATTGATTTTTTACTTTCAATTTTTAATTCTGACAAATTTTCTTTCAGGTGATGACAAATCGCCAGCAAAAACAACTGGAGGAAGACAATGAAGAGGATGACGAGGACGACGAGGATGATGATGATGAAGATGTGGACGATGAAGACGAAGATGATGAAGAATTGGATGACGAAGAAGAAATTGAAGATGACGACGATGTGAATGATGAAGATCATGATGACCATGATGAAATGGACCCAGACGAGGGGGAGGAGCAAGAGGAAGATGATGTACAACATGAAGATAGGGTCAGAGTAAATTTAAATAGATTAAAGGGCAAAGGGAAGAAGTTACATAATTAAGTATGCAGAATTTTTAAATTCATACTGTGTATTTGTTTTACAGGAAGCAGAGAGTTTAGAACATGAATCCCAGGAATCACAGGAAGCTGACAGAATTGACTTGGACGGGCAGGGAGCAGAAGCAGATATTTTAGAAGGTAACAACGAAAAATTTATTTTGAATTGGAAATATTATTTGGTTAGTGAGTGTATGTGAGATGACAAAAGACAAATTTTGGAATTTTAGAACAGGAATACGACAACATTTACGATGGGGATCAAGGTGACAGTCAGGAAAGACACGACGAAGTGGAATCGGCTGGAACTGCTGGTATGTCATTTAAATAGTGAGCTGCTGTTAAGCTTTTATTGAAGCGGAAAATTTCCTAAAAAATATTTTCCGTCTCTGTGATAACAAAAAATGGTTCTCGTTCACATTTGTTATAACTGAAATGTTGTTAAGAATATGAAAGTGGTGAATAATTTAACGACAATAATTATTATGTCAGCGTTTTTGAATGTGTTCTCTTTTGTCTAACTGTATGGACTTCTAATGCCCTAATTAATGAATTTTAATAAATGTAAGGCTTCCATTAATTATTATTGTTGTTACTTGTTCACTGCATTTATTTATTTACATTTTCATGATATTCATTATTGTCTATTCTTTGTCCAATGAAGAACAAGAGGAATCTCATTACAGAAGACAAACTTTTGGCGACGCTAGTGGAAGTAGCGTTCCAGGGTCTTTGGTAAGAGACACTTCCCCTGGAACATCCTCGGATGTAGTTCGTCTCACTCCTGGACATCAATCTAGCGGTAGCAGAGCACTACCTCGATCAGGCAGACAAGATCGACTTCCTTCCTTTGTCGGAAGGCAACAACTCACCCCGTCATCTTTCCAAGGACCGGTGCGTGTCCCACCTGTTAAATTCATTTTTTCCATTTCTTTGTTTTTTGATTGATGGATTGGATTGACTGGGATATTTTTCAGTATGGAGACGAAGCGGATGACAGCATCGTACCAAGTACCCCCACTTTATTTGTTCAAAGGAGAAGTGATGGATTTGCAGAGGCAGTCAGTTCCCCCCAAATACCATCCCAACCCCGATTTACTTTCAGCGCTCCAAGTGATACAACTACTCCAGCAGGTTCTTCAGGTACATTGCAAACATTTTGCAGTCAATTTTTTATTTGTATTCAAATAAATAAATAAAGTTTAACATTTACAAAATGTGTAGAAATGGAAGACACGAGGGTTGATTTGATGCAGTATGATGATAGCACGGGTCGCAGTGTCCCTACCACTCCTCTTCAAGTGTCTCCACCAGGTAGTAACTTTTTAATGTTCGAATTTTAACTTTTTGCTAAGGGAAATTGAGAAACTTAATTTTAGATGTTGCAGATTTGTCGTCCGAGTTGGATTCTCATGTGGACGATATGCACGACTCCCAAGGTCTGTCTCAGGAAATAATTGACGTTCAGCCAAGCAGTTCAGACGCATCTGGATCAATCAATACCATTGAGGTTCCTACAATTACCGTGACGTCTGCTCAGGTGAACTCTGCTGTGGACCAAGGGTCACAGGACAACGACATTGTGGATTACTCGGAAATGACTGGAGGTGTTTAAAAATACATTTGAGATGTTGAAATTAAAATACAATTTTCAATGTTGATTTAATTCATTGTTTTATTGTTTCAGATACTCAGCATGGTCACTTGCTTCCTTCAGGCAGGACTGAGGTGTCTGTGACGTCATCAGACGAAGACAAGTTGGACGGAACGGTAGCAGTTCAGTTGCAACCTTCAACTTCTTCTCGAGCAGCAAGCCCTACACCTTCCTCAGCCCAGGCGAATGTACACGATCAACCCATTCCTCAGCAGCATCGTGTGAGACCCACTCCAATTATTTGGGATCAACCAACTTCATCTTCGTCATCGGTGCCGCAAATGACGAGAATTCCTCGGGGAAGAGGAGGCCTTCTACGACAAATGCAAGCACCTGCAGAGCAGGGTCTTAACATGTCGATGAGTCGTGGAAACTTTCGTCAACTACGCGGTGCTCAGCAAAGTGCGCGTCGTTCGCGACCTCACAGTCGAGGAATAGTCAGAGGCTCTCCTTTCAGCAAACCGTATTGAAATTCTTCCGAGTCATTCATTCAATATTTTTCACGTATCTCTTCTGCTCTTTTGTTTATCTCTTGAAGCTCTGACGTGCGTCAACGGATGTTGACATATCAGTAAGACATCCTAATTTATGTGACGAATTGTTCTTTGCATTCTGCTGCTATGAGTCATGATACCTGTTACTTGTGACGCTGTTACGATTTAGTTTTACACATTTCCTTACGATTTATTATTTCGTTGTAGTTATCTGTTTCTCTTTGATTAGGATTTTTAGTGAACTGTAAAGAGTAAAGACGTACTTTATTATTAGTTTGACGAACATCGTGAAATTTTGCAAGAATGAAAAATCCAATATTGGTTAAGTAATTAAAAGTGTGAAGCTGCTATCGTAGTCTGAATGTCTGGATAGATGAGGATAAAAATTACAAATACTTAATTAGCGATAATTAGCTTAATTAGTTAAGACGTGCAAAGGAAATTATCTTGTTACAGCAGAATGAATAATTAAATAACTAAAGTATGTTTCCGTTGAATAAAATGTTACATTTACAATTTGCACACGCACATTTTCCTCATTAATAATAATTAACTCGATTTTTGATTAATGGTTGATACACCTTAATTTACAAAAAGTTGTATACATACACAAGGTTTTTTGTCATAAGCAGCAACACATAAAAGAATGGAACAAGTTCATGTTTTGTGTGGCTGACTTTGTGACGTCAAAGAGCAAGGAAACACCAAAGTCGCTCCTTTGGCATTTCATTTTATATAACACAACAAAGAATCTTGCGACAGGGAAAATGGGAGAGTTTTCTTCAACGTGTCAACGTATTTCATTGATGATGCATATCTTGTACTTGTTTAGTGAGACAGACAACAATGCAATAATTTGCTGCAAGGACCAATGGTTAGGAAACAATCATATTGTACGTGAAAAATGTAAGGTAAGGAAAGAATGGAAGGGTGAAGTAAAAATGAAAGAAGTTTAAACTTGCAAATGATTTCTTGGAATTGTGAACGCAACGTTTGCCAAAACCTCTGGAGTTGCTGAGATAGTATAATGAAAGGTATTTATACGCGAGTCAACCGAAGCACAGTGTCAGTGTCGAAGAAATACAGAGAGGAGCATTAGAAGTGAGCCAAGCTAAAAGTTGCCTAGCAAGTTATATTTTTTATTTGGTGTTCATTACGACTTGACTGAATACATTTTATACATTTAGAAGAAGGGATGCGGTGAAGACGTAAGCTGAGAGCTACTTGTACTACAAGACTTAAGATCTTAAGCAACACAGCATCAGTTGCATCTTGAGCCTCGTGGCTTCTACATGCAATAATTCCTAAAGTACATAAGACGTTTCGTCGCACACACAGAATACGTAAACACACATCGCGTCTTCCCATTTAGTTTCAGTTTAGTGATTCTTCCGACATTTGGGTTAATACTACAAAGCTCATGTTTTTTCTCTTTCTTCAGATTGAAACAACACGCAGTTAGTTTTTAAGCACATCCCACAGTTCACTTTTACTCTTTTGCCAAGTCCAACTCCAATAATTACTTGATTAGCGTGAATTAAGGAAAGCAAACATGATTTTGACAAACGTGAGAATCGGAATTGTAGTTTCGTGTGTGCTGATAAGCATTGCCTTTATAGTGCCTTTATCACAGCAGGCCAGACGTAGAACTATAAGCGAAGTAGAAATGCAATTCAACAATAGGGTGAGTTTTTTGTCATGTCCTCTAACAGATTTTTATTGTTGCATAACATGTTACTAGTTAGTTATTGCTTACATAAAGGGTATACCTATATGGAATTAGGAATTTCATTACGAAGGGTTTTCCTCAACGGACAAGTCAATATTCAAGACGGATTTATTTATTGTGCTGTAAAAAGTTGTTTTACATCTCATTACGGAGGAAAGAAGTTGATTTTGATTTTTGATTTGCATATAGCTCGCAGAAATTCAGAAATGGAAATGTGGCACACCGAAAGAAAGGTTAGTTTATGTCGGGGAGGAAAATGGAACACAAATTACCCCTGGTATTGAGTGGGACCCCAAAGTGGCAATTGTGCACAGATGTGAACAATCTTCAGGTGAGGATATAAGTCAAATAAATATTTCAAAGAGCACAGGAAACGGGAATGTGTGAAATTGGTAAATGCGAAGATGTATTGATGGTTTCGGGTTATTTTTAAATGTAGGTTGCTGCTCGAGTCATCCATTAGAAACTTGCAAACCGACGGGAAGTGAGGAAGTCTCGTTAGTGTTCAAAAAGATTAATATGCTGAATGGCCAGCTAACATTTGAAAGACTGAGTTTCATGAACCATACAGCTTGCGAGTGCCGATCGACAATGACAGATACGAATGGCGTCAGTGGCAACGGCAGCAGCAGCAGCAATAGCTCTTCTTCATCCTCTTCTTCTTAAAATTCTTTCTTCAAGACGAAGGCTGAGTTATGAATGGATTTGGAGATATGATGTGCACACACAGAGGAATACACAAGGAATGTCCTTTTTCCTTGAGGCATCGTATGTGATATTTTTGGTGACGATGACTTCTTGATGATGGAGTGCTGGTTTAGACGTGCTATTCACACAGAGAGATTCCATTTATCATCATTCGTCAAGGTGGCAGCTCTTTCTTTCGGAGTTCACCTTACACTCTGTACATTGAAATACTAACGAGGTGAAGAAGGGGAGGGGGAAGTCAACAGAGAGACAAGACACGGCAATTAAGGAAACGAATGTCAAACAATGGTGCCTTAAATTATATGTGCGTCATTCTTCGGTGTTTGGGTGTTTTGAGGACCACATCAAGAAACAACTCATCTTATGTGAAGTTTTCAAGAGGATTTTATATTATAGGGAACTGAATTCATGGAAATGTTAATTTTACAGATACCATGTAATCAACTAAATGTGTAATTTATCAGTCAAGAATTCGATGGAGCTTTATTTGAGCATCATATCTCTGTGTATGTGGCCCTAGTGTGCAAAAGGGTCGCAGAAGAGTCAAGTGAGTCAAGTCAATAGGATGCCACCAGAATCTAAACACATGCCGTTACTTTCATCTTTTCTTTTCATTACGCCGCCTGAACTGAACACTCAGAGCTTGTCCTGTGCTCTGACTTATGTAAAAGTGACTTGACTTAAGAGTTTAAGAAGTTGTGATCATTAGCTGTTCAATGCCATAATATATTTACAATACTTTAGCAATAACATTTGGTATTACATATAATACTGAATTATATTTATCTACGTCTCTGACGTATCTCTGTTCTGTGATAATACAAATAACAAGACATAATAATTATAACTGCTGTGCTATTCAATGCTGGAATTGTGTTGGCGACTTACTACAAGCAGAATAAAGTCTGCTAGTGCTTTATAATTAATAATTAATATCCATCTTTAATATTTGCCATCTTTTTTACCATACTAGGAAATTCTTTTAGACATTTAAAGTTTTCTCATACATTTCATTCTACAGTTTTTACAATGTCACATGCCAAACAAACTAAAAAGTATTTAATCTATTTAATTCACGTTAATGTCTTTTATCAAAATACTGTCATTTATTTTAGACATTGGGATATTGAACCTATCCACTCACTGAGTTCCACGAATATTTTTCCACACTAAATTTTCTTTTAAGCGACACTTTTAACTGCAGTTTTCTACTACAGTTTACTTTTCTATTTCTATTTGACACTTAATTGGGTGAGTCGGTCAATGCTACGCTATTTGGGGCCGATAATAAGGAAATTACTTCGTCTGTACATAAAAAAGTAGTTTAAGCAAATTGAGGCAAGTTATAAATGTTAATAATTCTCTGGTTGGGATTTGGGATGGGTAACGTGAGATTCTTGTTATACTGCTATGATGTTGTCTCTGGCTGGTTCTGCTGTTTTGTGGATTTTCCGACTTTCCCTATAGCTATGCTTGCTATTTGCATTTGTGATACAGTAGTTGAGAATTTACATTTCTTTGGTGCGTGTGCACTCTGTGTACTCTGTACCGTCTGTTCTGTGGGACTGTGGGAGTAAAAGTTTTAGCACTGACACAAACATCAATTATCAAAGAGTTGACTTAAACGTGGGCTTTAAAATTTGAACAAAGTACTTTCTGTCTGTGCACGACAGTCTTTTTCCATTTAGTGAGTTCGTATTAGTCATTAAACAAGTTGCCACATTATTAGCACCAGACGTCAAACGACATTTCCAAGAAACTCTTTATAGATCGAGGATAATGAGGATAAGCGAAATTATCAGGGATTACTCTCATTTCGATTTAAATGCATTGTACAAACACATGTGGCTTGTCTCGTGTTTGCGTAACTGATGTCTGTCAATGTAAAAATAGTAACGGGGAATAGTTTACTATGTAAATCAGGTTCCGTTAAATATGATTCTAAGAATTCTATTTAATTCTAATGAAATTCTAAGTACTACACGGACTAAATGTTTATATTGACCACAGGGATAAAAATAACCATGAAAAATTATTATTTGCCAACAATTACAAAAGAAATTACAAATACATAATTATCAATTATAATTAAGTGTCAATTAAGTCAGTTAGTGAAAGAAAAATTTATCTCACCGCTACTGCCATCAAATACAGCCTCACATGTAATTCTACCCTTTTCTTCATTGTACAAGTTGAAGAACACACCTTGCTTAGATGATCTGTCCCATTCAATTAACTCTCCCACTGAAGCAGTTTTAACCGGTCCAGTGCTGATAAAAGTTGATTCGTCTAGGTACCAGTCTACCCATAGGGCCACACCGTTGGGTTTTCTATCGTAATGGATCGAACATGACTCATTTTCCTTTGTCTCACTGCTGATTACGTTGTTAAAGTCAAAAGACATCAGGGAAAATTCGCTACTGCATGCTGTCCCTGGATATTCCCACAATGGTTGCACATCCACGACGCAGTCGGCTACAGATGTCGATTTCTGTAAAAAATGTATGGAAATGCAATCAAATGATTTAACAACATTTATAATGAATTTTGAGAAGTTGATGTGTCATTACCGAAATGAGTTTGTCAAAGTCAATCAAGTTAAATTCTCCGTTGCAAGCTTTGCCCACTGGAGCTTTAATTTTCCATAAATGTTCAAAATTGACTGCAACTCCCTTGATGACCGCTTTATATGGGATGAAGGCGCAATCCGGGTTTAGATTCCACTTCAGAGTGTTAATGTTATACCAAAACAATAAATTGTTCCAAGGGTACACTGAAGTTTGGAAGAACGGATCGCCAACGACTACGTCAATCTGCATTTAATATTTAAGAAGTATTAGAAGTTGCCAATAATATGTGTACAATAATAATAACTGTGTAAAGCTATAAAATATTTATTTAATTGCCTTTAAATTGTCGAATTCTTTTTCGGTTAAGTCTTCAGCATCTTTGCTAAGAACGGTGACTCTGTCTTGCATGTTGTTGTATGAAATAAATTCTTGCATGACACGAGCACAACTAGAATTCATTTCAATAACAAATACTCGTTTGGCAGCAAGTCCTGCTGCAATCAAAGGAAGGATGGATCCGTCGCTAATGCATAAGCAAACACTTTGTTCTGGCACGATCACTTTTCTGAGAACTTGAACAAAATTAGCATTTCTGACAGGGTCGTTTATCATTGCAATACGTGAACGACTTAAAGTAGTGTGAACTCCACATTCGCAAACGGGATGCTCAAGGACGGCTAAGGGTAATATTTGCGTATTGTTTGCTTTGTTGAACTTAAACCAGAAGGAATACTCATCGTGAAACGATTCTAGACAAAATTCTTCATCTTTTTTTACTTTAGAGAGTTCACACATGTAATAAACAGACTGCATCCAGTGATCTCTCCATGCAACATTTTCACCTTTCATCCAACTGGGGCGACATGAGATGACGTGTTTTGCTCCTAGATCCATTTCCAGGTCCCACCAAGTAAACACACTGTTCGCAGTTCCAGAATTAATTATTTTGAATTTCGATTGAGAAGACCTTTCGTTAGGAATATTTTTACTGTGGCAGTTCCAGTCAAATCTATTCATATTCAAATATTCCAAATTAATATACTAATGAAAAATAGAATGAAGAAAATAGAAATGAATAAATGATGAATGAAGATTAATGAGAAGTTAGCTTACTCAAAAACTGGAATGATATCTGTTAATGTGGTGAATTCGGATGGTTTAATTTCGCTAAGCTGAACGTCTTGAACTGAGGGGACTCCTGAACATTGAGCAATTTTTTCAGGAAATTTTAATTTGACACTTTCTGATACTGTAATTGGAAATATGTTATTCCATTGAGGAACCAAAGGGCAATCGACAACCATCGCATACAATATTGCCTTCTGAGGAATTACTATACAGTCGTCCTGAAATATTAATATTAAATATAACGTTTTGCTTTGATATTTTAAAAAATTTACTAAAGATTTATAGATTAGCGTTGCTCACAGTTAGAAGATGATTATGAGCATGATTGAATGTACGAATAGCACCCTCTCCAATTAATTCGGTATCAAAAACTTCCGTAATCAAAATATTTGCTCGCGTCAACATGTCTTTTCCTTCTCCCACTTCAAGATCGGTAGATCGTTTTGGAATCAGTTTAACTTGGTCGTAAAAATTATTCCTTTTCAATACTTTCGCAGCGCATTCAGCCATAGGGTGGAAAGCCTGTTTTTAAAAGGTGAATTGTAATTGGGATTCATCTGAACTATAATATAAAACAAATTATGAACATTGATATCAAATTGTCTATAAGTACTTACTTCACAAGCATAAATGACATCCGCCCCTGAGACAGCAGCCATCATAGACAGCAATCCGCTTCCAGTGCCAATATCTAAAACGATCGCTTTTTCTCCAGCTTTGTGTTTAGTTGCAACTGCAATTCTCATAGCTTCGAAATATTTCATGTTCTGAAAAGAAAATTTTAATCATTTAATGAATGATGAAGTTGTTTTTAAATGTTTAGCCGAAACTAATACCAATTTTTATTATTGAATGTGTCTTAACAAATAACTTATTCTCGTTAGTATGTAGAACAATTTAAAAAATGTAAAAAATTCTGAAGGATTAATTTACGTTACCCTGTCATGATCATGTAGCATATCAGCAAATGCAGAACGAGCGATTTCTTGATGGAAGTCATAATTGGGAGGAATCTCAATCCATTCGGTTTTGCCATTTGTGGGATTTAGTCTTTGTATGAAATTCATCTCATTCTGAGTTGATGGAGCGAATGCTGACATTTTTACTGGATATTTTGTGACGACTCGTCGTGCTAAACTAAAGTTGTTTTTGTTTGCGCGAATCAATGTTTTAACACCACGGCTAATAAGTTCCTTCTTCGTTGAGATTGAAGTTGAGATTGAAATAATCGAAGGGGGAAAGAAAAACTTCATTCACGAAATAACGCCGTCTCTCTAAAAATTCTCTTAAACACTGCAACGTAATAATTAACTAAACTAAGAACAGTTTTAATGTCCCACAACCCGTTTGCCCGTTTCGGTGTTGATTTTCCATGCGGTAGGACGATGTGTTCGTATTTTTGCCGCAGATTGTGCAATGTTGTGTTTTTAAGATTTTTGCGAATAGTTTTTTGGAGTAGCGCGGGAAGGAGGAGACTGACTCAGGCGATTTGAGCAGGCGTCGTTTTCAACTCTTTTTAGTTAATAATAAAAGTTGGAGTAGTCGAGAAGTGTGAAGTGAAGTCATTCTTCTGGACTCTGGAATATGTCAGCCTACGGAGGCCGAACGGGCACAAACTCAAACTTTTCCTTCTGTCTTCAAAACATCAATTTTTCATCGTCCCTGCACCAATAAAGATAAAATCGGCTGGACTTTTGCGAATAAAATTACCTGCACCAAAAACCACCATAAGCAAACAGAGTTAAAAATTTAACAGATTAAAACCATTCATATTTGATTTAATTCATGATATAATGAGTAACGTCGGTAAGTACGGTAATAATACCCTTTTCTATAATTCTTCGATTCGTTTTGTTGACTATTTGTTTATTCTCTTTCACATGTGTGTACAGCATTCATCATTAATTGAACAGGTGACAATTAACAGTTAAATGTTGATTGTGAGCCAACTATTTCCTTTTGTTCTTCTTTATCAGTTTTTTAAGTTGGTTGTACTGTTATGCGGAAATGAAATTAAGCAATACTCAATTTTGCGTTTCGTACATTTATGACTAATTATTATTCAAATATGTAGAGTTGTTTACTAGCTAAAATTCAATACTGACAGTGAACGCGGAAAGGTGATCGTCTGGTTTGTGGTTACAAAATTAAATCAACATTCATTCATTATTATTGTAAATAATTGTTTGTCAAAGACTGCCCGGTTAATTCTGTTATCAATGTTACCTATGTTTTAATTGACTTTACCCGCGTCTCAAAAGGAGCAATTTTCTCCCGGACGCAGACTGAGAATCTTGTCAAAATTACGCGAATGTATAATGTATATTACTATTACTAGGATTGTAATTGTAATCCAAGTCAGTTTTGCACTACCTCTTACGAGTCAAGATGTTTTTGGGCAGTTCTAGTGTCGTTTTTGGGCTGCGGTCTTTATTAATTAATTTATAGTGCATTTTGTAGAAAATTGTTTTTAGCAATATCAATTAGGGCTGTAAGATGTTCCTCTCACGTGCATTTGCGAAACTGTCAATTTACAATCTCGAGAACTCGACAGACATTTGTGACACATTATACCTGGAATGTGCAATTGTTACATAGTATTTTGATTTGCAGTTGTTCCCCGGGCATTTCGTCTTCTAGAAGAATTAGAACAAGGACAGAAAGGTGTCGGTGATGGTACTATAAGTTGGGGTCTAGAAAATGATGATGATATGACTCTAACATGCTGGACAGGAATGATCATTGGACCTCCAAGGGTAAGAGAAAAAATTCGTTGGCATAAAAAGTTCTATTTGTATTTAATACCGGAGATGTTGCATTTATGAATTTATTTTTGTACAGACACCGTACGAGAATAGAATGTACAGCTTGAAAATGGACTGTGGGGAAAAATATCCTGATGATCCTCCAATATTGCGTTTCTTAACCCGTATTAATATGAGCTGTGTTAATAATACTTCTGGATTGGTAAATATTTTACAATGAACGGGACATTATTTTTATGGAGTTTTGTTGTGGTGCTGTGCAAAGACAATGAATTGAATAATAAATAAAGTGGTTGATTGTTTTTGGTGCATTGTAGGTCGATACACGCCAAGTGCCAGTTCTGGCGCGATGGCAGAGAGAATACACTATAAAAACTGTCCTTCAAGAGTTAAGAAGACTCATGACTGTCAAAGACAACTTGAAGTTGACCCAACCACCGGAAGGATCAACATTCTAACTTAAAAACGAAACTCACCAGTCTAGCATTTGAGACATAAACATTCAGATCGAATAAATGTATGATGTTAGTTTATCCGTTTGTTTGCCTTGTATAAGCAACTAATGTAATCCAGTCGAAGTATATAAAGAACAAAATGTTTTCTTGAAGCATATTATACTTTAAATATATAAAAGCGAGTCATAGTGTTTTGGTATGAATCTATTCATATAAATTTATGACTGTTCACTGCAATTCCGCGCATATTGAACACCTATCTCCTATATTTTATCACTTACGTGTGCTATCCTCCTCAACATCCCATTTTGTGAATGTTTTTTGATTTTGATAATGGTTGCCATCCATTATCGTGATTTCTGATAAAATATTATACTAGCACGCTATTTTTTGGCAAATGTATCAACAAACAAACATACTAAAACAGAATTTCCTTAATTGTCATCCTTAATTGATTTAAGAATAATTTTTACATCTCTTATGTCCTTCAAATGATTTAGTTATAATTGAACTTGCGACGTGTGTTAAAATAAATGTGTAATTCAAAGTTACTATTCAAAGTAAAACACAAAGACACATTCTTATTGCATAATTTTGTATTATTATTATAAACTCATCTGTCATTAATATTATTTTACGTTATTTATGCAAAAACAACTAACTGTACAAGTACATCAACTACCGGTGTGATTATTATTATAATATTTCTGTTTATTGAATCCTACACTCCTCGTTCAATTCACATTTATCATGTCGATTATACAGGGAATAGATTCCTAGCAATCGGTTTGGGTTGCCAATCATTTCATTTCTATATGAGCACGACTTATTACACAGCTGTAAAATGACACTTTGGGAAAGTGATAATTTAGATAAACTTTATATTTATAAGCAATTAGTGAATACAATTGATCTAGCGTTGACTCTCCTATTTTTACAATGTCGAGTGAACCATGAACATGATGGTACATATTATGTTACAAATTATTGGTACACCATACTTTTTATTACTGCTTACAACTTTTTGTCCGAGGAAGATGGTTTGAAAGCTATTTTTCTAGTTTTTAGCACGGACCACTTGTGTCTCTTAATGTAGTAACTTATTCCCAGCAACATAGAGAACATCATGATTGCCTACGCAAATAATTCATTACCATCATTAAATTACCCCTTATTGAAAATATTATTCAGAATTTCCAACATTCACAAAAATAATCTTACTTTAAGAGCCATCCTTTTCCTGACGTCATGCTCCGGTTCTGCAGCCCATTTAAGAAATACGCATACGTCCTTGGCAAGTTGACTAGCAGAAGCTGCTGTGCCATCCGAGTACTCAATAACCTTAATTAGTATTAATATATTTTGTCATTTATTTAAATTCATTAATTAACTTGCAAGAATAATTTTCTCATTTTCCTCTTAAGTTTTGCTTAACCTCATTGTAAAGAGCCTGGGCCATAGAAATAGCACCTCCAGGAAAGTACGGGTTGTAATGTTGACCTTCTCGGAGATTAATTCCAGCAGGAGCATCGCAGTAGCCAGTTAATAATGAGAAGATGTAATCTTCACCACCGTGTCTTGCAGATGTAATGTAGGAAAGATCTGGTGGATAAGCACCATTGTTTGCAGCCCTTGCAGCTTCGTCGTTTGCATAAGGACTTGGAAAATAATCGGACAACTTTCCTGGCCTTTGGAACATAAGTCCTTCCTCGTTCGGACCGTCAGTTACCTAAACATTATAAGTTGCTCCAATTAATAAATGGCACACACGGAATGTTATTTTACCTGTTATGTTAAAAGTCTTACTAAAATTTCTGCTGCTTCCGCCTTAGCTTCAGCTTCTGTGTGACAAACACCAATTAAGTTACGGTAAGCGATGTACTTCATTGAATGGCATGCTGAACAAACTTGTTTGTAGACTTCATAACCACGTCGGATGGATGCATGGTCAAGAGCCTGAAAGTTTCCATTATGGGACCAAGGAAGATGAGCAGGATGTAATTCCAAATCGGAAGCTTTTACTGAGCGCTCTAAACCTACCAACAAAACTATACCTCCAGAACCCAAAAGACCCACGGTACTCCATAGCTGTGCAACAAAACCAATTTAGGTCAATATTTACCCAAGCAATTAATCTGTATTAAGGAGCCTTGTATGATTGTTTGCACTTACGACTTTTTTCGAGGTACTAATATCTTTCAGACTTACAGTAGATAACTTTTTCTGGAACAAGAAATCAAACAAAAATATGTATAATATGTTCTATTGATTATTAACTTTCAGTTAATTAGCACAATTAATACTTAAAGTGTAATAATAGCTAAAGTAATAATAGTTTAAATTCGTACTAACAATGTTGGGGAAATACTGAATGTAATTATTATTTAAATAGTTAAGTTCCAGTTTTGAATTTTTGAATAAATTAAGACGATTTCTAAAGAAATGTAAAATCTCACCCAATTCACATTTCTGAGAATTTGTGTTTTAAATAACTTCATTTACCTAAGTCTAAGTTAGTTTAATTATAGTTTAGTTTCTATTTCTTTGGAATCACACATCAGAACAGGAATTCAATATTCTACATTCAATATTCTCCAGCACATCTATTCATTTAAATAATTTACAAATATGCATGGTCGAAAAGTAAAAAATCCAAATTTTCATTTTTTAAATTCTGTAATCTTTTTAGCCAGAATGACTTAAGTCCTAAAGTTCTCATTACATTACTAGCACAGTAAATGGCGAATCCAACATCTGCAAGTCCATTAAATGTTACATTAAAAATAATAGCACCGGTTTAATAGAATTATTGTTAACAAAATAACAAGTGTTATTATGCATTACTGGCTACTCACGTCTAACCTATGTATCAAAGAATCAACAATGATTGATGAAATAAAGTAAAATAAAAAATAATGTTAAAAAATGTGATCGCAAAATTCGAACAGATGATGAACTGTGAATTCTATCATAATCATTTGGCAATATTCTTACTTGGGCGTGGGTAAGTCCATTTTTTGATATTTGGGCAACTTTACTGGAAAACCTTCCGAAAACGCCAGCCATGTTTCCCAAGATTAAAAGCTGGAAAAAATGAAACCAACCGAAATTTGATTGTTAACTATCTAGCGACACCGAATTACCTGCCCGTGATCTCTTGTGAAAAGTAGATGAGTATATTTTGGAGTGCGGTATAAAGAGGTGATAGTCGGTCAGGTTGGTCTGGGAGCGAGGCAGCATATAGCCGTGCAAAAACCCTTATAGCGAACCCGTCAGCCGACCACAAGTTACATTGTTGTTTTAAACGTGGGCAAACTCAAATCCCCATGTAATGCGATAACTGTAATATGTATACAGGGTTTTACAGAACACCGCTAAGCGCTACAAGCAATAAACAATTTATATATTATAACGTATTTCTTTGTTTGGTTTGCATGATTTTGACCAATCGGGGAAGCCCTGTTTACACAGCCTGGAGACTCCAGACTAAAACAATTGTAGTCAAACACAACAATTTCCCATTGTCCTTGAAAAGACTTTGACAGTATGAATTCTTCTCAACCCCTTCTTAATTTATTATTTTGGAAATGAAAGTCGAAAAATATTTTTTGTTATGATTGCAGAGTTCTAAATAAATCATTCCTTTGATTTTGAATTGATAAGATTTGTGTGAAAGCCAGCAGATGGAGCATCCTCCGTTGTAAATATATGGCGACAGAAATCATTCGAAAAGGGACTGTGTAAAAATGGGGCTGTTCATCTGGGACGTGACCAACTTTTTAGGTAGGAGTTTTGTTAAATAATGCGCTTTTTAAAATTGGGGTTACAAAAAGAACACCTCAAGAATTGAAAAAGCCTGCAGGATAACTTTACTTCCATCAATGGAATTTTATTTTTTACCCTAAGCCACGAACTAAAAATTTAACAAAAATGGCCAATCAAAAATGAGATCCATCAATGTCATTTTAAATAATTTTGCATATTTTATCACGTCAACATATTTCAAAGTTCAACTTGCTGGATGACTTTATTTGCCTTCTGTACCACCCTGCATATATATAATTTATTCATATTTTCACATCACATCTTACTTATTGTTAGAACACATTATTAATAATAAACTGTTGCAAACAGGGTAATAAAGTAGCATCGGCAGATTGCAACATAGTTTGCTACAATAGAAAGTTATTTGCATTCAAAACGATTCTATGAATTATGTTTCTATTTTTGACATTTAGGGCAACTTGGGGTCCTTTCAGACGCAGTTGGGGTAATGGTAAGTCGAGACACACTTGCATTTAGGAGATGTTGTGAGATATTTTAGTTGCTTTGATGATTGGGAATCGATTTTGAGACATAATATCTCACTTAACCACTAAAGGGAGGGTTGTGGGGCAAAATGGTACTGATTAAAAGTTTTTCCTTTTGCAGTGACGGATTATTGGTTGGGTATATTAAGGTGTCATACGGGAATCCCAAATAAAACTAGGGACACCTTTGTGGTTCATTCGATATCGCGGACAGATAACGGGACATATAGACAGACGGATTGAACGTTCTTATAAAGTAGCTGACGCCACTTTAAGAAAGTAGCTTACCAATGCATGGAAAACATTATTGTAATAATATTTAGTGATTTTCGTCAATTCGGTTCCGGTTTCGAAAATTCGAAACATTTGTTTGGTTTCGGATTGTTTGATTTTGAGAAAGTATCGGTTTGTTAATAGTTTGGTTAGTTTTATAAATAGTTCGTTATTCCATTTTACCTTATTTAACCACTTTCGGTTGTATTTTTTATATGTTTAGGCTCAATCAGTTCCGGTTTCTAAATGCATTATAATATGTTAGTTCAATGGTATGCTTGTCATGTTTTAGTAAAAGTGATTTATACTACACCAGACTCTGTTTGGCTGCAACCAGACTATAATACTCATCTTGTTTTTCTACCAAAGGTCGGAAAAATATTTTTATTTTAATGTGTAACTACTGCACCAGCTACCAACTGAACCTGAACTCTGAACTCATCGTCGGATCAAATGGAGCCTAGCCTATAAGCCTAATAAACCCTATTTTCACTATTTTAAATGTAAATATTTGTTTGTTTATTTCGGGTATTTTATTTTGGGTAAAACATACCATTTTTGCTTATTGGTCAATTGGTTTTTCAATTTTTCCGTCTTGGAACAGAATGACATTGCTGTGGAAAATGTTGACAAAATAACGGTGATTCAGCATTCCGGAAAAGTATTCAAGTAAATTGAAGGCAATAATAATGTTGTGAAATTTTGGGGTAATCTCGTGTTTTGGAATGCTTAAATTTACCAAACAATTCTTTATTACAGGTTTAATAAAGCAAGTTGTCTTGTCGTGCCGTATTTGGGTGTATTTAGGCAGATGGTTCCAGGTGTTAAGGGTGTTACAGGTGTTATGTAACAGAACACCATTTCGTGGTGTTACGTACTTCAGATCCAGGAAATGTAGTTTGGGTTTAGCCCCCACACCCCCAAACCTAACCTAACGTGCTATAAATAATCAAAACCCACTTGAAATAAATCTACTATGTGTGTGATTGTGTCAGGTTTATTAACAAGTGGGTTTTGACTATTTTTAGCACGTTAGGTTAGGTTTGGGGGTGTGGGGAAATATATTTTGAAAAAATTTTGTAGAATGCATATTGACTTAGGTAATTATTTTGGATTTAAAAAAGCATAGTTCCGACCTTTGTTGTAGACTAATTTGCTCAATATTGAAGCGCGGAGTTCAATAGGAGCAAATACTGATAATACTGACTGTTGTTTTGTGTTGGCTGAAACTTTGCAAACACATCAAACACTGTTTACATAAACAATAAATGTTTATATCAATAAAGTGACGGTTTATATTATTCTTATTTACTTTAGATTACAATATTGTTACTTTAACATTGCCCGACCAAATGTGTTAAAATGTGAATGTGCAAAAACTTGGAAACATCTTTCCTTGATAGTCTTTCGCTTGGTGTATTTGTGTATTTCTTATCTTCGCACACTTCGCAGGTTGTTGAATAGGACATAATACGGTCAACGATTGAACGTTGATTGATGATTGAAAGTTGAATGTTTTCTGCTGCTGTGCAGGCAGGTGATAATTTTTTCAGCCTGGCACGGGCAATCGGTCGCTAACATAAAACAGAAGTCAGTTAGCGTTCAACGTTAAAACGTCTCTAGTTTTCCGTTGGATTACTAACGTCAGTTGTTCTTCTTGTTGTCCATGTTTATTTTGTGCAGTGCAACTGTTCTACTCTTTCAAACTCCTCTCGATATGTATTTCAATGTTGATTCAATCCGTTTTCCGTTGAGTCATTCTTAAGTTTTAGGCGTTTCAGTTACAGTTTTGTTGCCATTGTTTATGTTTTTAAATCCGTTAAAAAGTTCCAAACGTCTTTCTTCATTCTTTTTCTTTCATCTGTATTTAATCAGAAGGTTGTCACATCATCAAGTTGGTAGATACATGGTAAGTCATTTTTGATTCATTATTGATTTGACTCATTAGTTATGATTTATAAGTTGAGAATGGGACTCGCGCTGGGTCATTACTCGTGACATCACAATGATGACTCACTGACACTTTGATAGTAAAATCAGAGGTCATTCCTCTCTTATTATTGGGCCGTGATTGTTTATTTTATTAATTTTCATAGCAACATAGCCGAATTAGCCTGCAAACATTTTTTGGTGACAAATCTTCTTGTCAGTCAGTTTGGTTTTATGCGAAATTAAAAGCTGTCATTTGTTTGTCTCATGCAGTCAAATCCGCCCTGCGTTTTCAGTTTTGTTTGATAATAATTTGTCAATAATTTTTGATTTTTAGAATTCCTACAAAAGTTATTCAATTGTAGCAGCTGTGTTAACGAGGTTAAGTGGCCAACAATACTGCAGTGGGGCCGGAGGTGATAAGTGTGACCGGACAGTTTTGACTCTACCAGAAAAAAGTTTGGGTGATAATATCTGGGTATGTAATGTTTACTTGTTGGTGATTGGTGAACGCATTAACAATAAATTGCAAATATTTCTGTTAAAGTTAAAATCGACTAAAGGATTATGAATACTTTGTATTTAGCAAATGCCACTAAAAGAGTCGGAGTAAAATGTCACAATGTGAAGGCAATGGCAAGGAAGATCGTGTACGACGTATTAAAGAAGAACGACGCAAAGCACACGAGGAAAGAATTGAACAGTTAAATAAAAAAGTTAATGATAAGGATGAATCGTTATCGCGTTTTAGCAAATATCGACGTTCAGGACGTGGACAAGGTTTGAGAGTACATATAATTAATTTTCTACGACTCATTTTACTCAAATATTGTTTTTTGGATGTCTTATTATGACATGATATGAAAAACAGGTTGCTCATCTAATGGCAAATCGGAGGATGGATCGAATGCAAACCCCTGTGGTTATGGGGTTCGCGAGGATATACGAATTCCAAAATTAGATGTAGGACGTCTCGCACATTCAATAAGGGATAATATTGAACCGGAAAGCAATGTACTAATGCATGTGAGTTGTGTGATTACCACTGTTTCTCTGAAACAAAAAAGTTTAAAATATCAAATTAAACATTCTGAAAGTGTACATTTAGGTACATTTTTGTTGATTTTTTGAAAAAGGGAAGATGAAAAATTATGATTTGTTAATTTTCGGATGGTTTCTAACCCAGTGATCAACCCAATCAGGTGCAAGTGGTTACAACAAACAAAACTTATTTTTATTCTTGTTTCAACAGAAACCACAACAGAATGGAGTTACCAAGCATGAGGTGGAAGTGGAACTTGCTAAAGAAATTGATGATGGAATAGTCAACGACCTAGCACACCACAAGAATGAAACATCTACAGGTAAAATATTAGTTTCTTTTTTTAAATGTTTTGCTTTTTTAAGAGCACCTGTTAAGGTAAATATATTGAAAAGGAAGTGATAGATATTGTCAGTTAGCTTTATAATGGTCGGTTTCGGTATCTGAATTGGAAATATTAATCAAATCATTTAGTTATGAATGCTTTTAGTTAATTAGACTTCACTGAAATTGTTAGTGTGTTAATTGCTACAGAACTATGGGTTTTATATTAATAATTATTGGTGGTTTAATGTATGAGTAGTTGTTTATGCAAATTAAATCGATAATTTTATGGAGATTTTTATCTTGCATCATAGTTTTCGTAGTTCATTTGTAGGTGTTAGTTTATTAGTTGCATCTATGAGTTTCTATTATTTTTTTAAGAGCATGTTAAATCAATTGTTTTAAATGATGTAGTTGGGAAGGTCGTCAAATTGCAGGCAGTAAAGTGGGAACGTTATGTATCTGCTACAAAGAGTTTTTTCGTTGATCATGAAAAATATCTGATTGTTCGATTGTATTAAGTGAATTGATGGTTTTACCAGGTTTACTGTAAGACAGCTTCATTTATGGACTTAATAATGTAAAAGTTACCAAGATCAAAGTCATTGAGTGTTACCTTTGCTCATATCTTTTTTATTGCAAAAAACGGGCGATATGCATCGCAACTATATAAATTTATTTTTACATTCAGCACTAGAAAAAAGGCCCGTGCGCTGCACGGCGCCGTAACCTCCAAACGGGGCAATTCCCCAGACGGGGGAGTAGTTCATTTATGAGTGCAAACAACAAGCAAATTGGTCCTACTTCAGGTA
>JABASD010002219.1:0-29087 GCA_019776165.1 Pogonognathellus flavescens
AATTTTTGGACGAGGGCGTTCACGGGGTTTATCTGTAACCTTCGTATGATGACGTATTTTACGAAGCGAACTTACGATACGAAGGGTCGTGAATTGGCCCAATGTCTCTTAGAATTAATGCTTAGCAAAACGTAATTGAATTATTGTAAATGTTACAGCTAAGTACACAGGAAATCCCTGGTAAAATTTTGGAGCTGAAAGGAGACGAAGAACACTGTGTCATACTCTCATACAATGCTTCTGGAACGTATAATGTTTCTGTTCTTAATGCTGTTGGTGCTCCAGTAGACAGTGAGTGCGATATTAATGTAGTTTTGGCATTATTTTGCTCATATTTTGAGCATTATCTAATTAGTAGTTTTAATATACAGGTTTGACTATTCTGAGCATTGAACCCTTTACATTGACTCTGACGGAAACAGTACTGATTTGTCTTGCGAGTAATGCTGTACTCATTTGGAGATACCAATCTGCCAGCTCTCAAAATATATTCAATGATGTATCCAAACGCAGGGAACGAATGTTTCATATTGATGACACTCCTTCTATGATGTCTGAAGATTACGAACATTCTTTACCGTCACGCGAGGTTTCATTCCTAGATTTCACTGTTATCTATAATTATGGTTCCTAAAATTGGTTTGAATTTAACAACCAGACATGTTATTTCCTAAAGCAGCAAACGGATTTTACAAAGAGGGTAATACTTACTTCTACGACAATTTGTTTTTGCAAATCGATTTAATTGTGAAAATTAAGCCGTATATTTAATGTAAGTAATGCAATTCGTTTTAATTTCGTTGACAGCCTACAAATGATCAGGCATTTTGTTTGGACGCAGTAGCCGATACTTTAGTAATTGGACGAGAATCTGGAAAATTCAATGTGTACTCGTTGCCTACAGGAGGACTGTTGCACATAATGGATTTTACGAATGAAGTAACTACAGTTTTTATTTAGTTAGCGTCAATTTGCTTTGAATTCATAATAATAATTCATTGATTGTTTTTTTGCAAAGCTTGCTGGGGTTGGACCATCAAAACTGTGGATTAATACTGACGCAACACAAATGGCTGTATTGAGCACAGCAGGTCATTTAAGTTTATGCTCACTAACCTCGAACTCAATGAAGCAGTCAAAACTAAAGAGAATAGAAAGAAAAGACATTTGGAGTGTCATTTGGGCTAGAGATAATCCAAACTTACTTTGTCTCATGGAAAAAACAAGAATGTATATAGCAAATACGAAGTATCATGTTCTTTATGTTTATGTTGTTACGAAAACTTTTTCCTAAATTGTAATTATTACTTGTATTAGGTACGTTATGAGAGATAATGAATTTGAAGAGCCCGTACTTACTTCTGGATATCTGGCTTATTTTAAGGTATCTGTTATGAAATTGATTTAAACTGTACTCTGGAATCTGGAATATATATTTGGAATATGGACTGTTCAATGTAAAGTTTTAATTATCATGCAGAATTTGGAAATCTCGTTGATTCTTATGGACGAACTGATGCAAAATCCGGAATCGCCGACTTCAGATCATCTGATTAAAGTAGAAGCAAGAGCATTAAGGGATACACGCTCATTGATTGAAAATAATACGGACTTGACTGATGTGACTCGGTATGTAGAAGAAAATAGTCATCCAAGCCTATGGCGTCTTTTGGCACAAGCGGCTTTAAATCAACTGGAATTGGCTATAGCAGAAACGGCATTCGTCCGTTGCAAGGACTATGCTGGGGTCCAGTTGACCAAAAGAATTAGCAATATTTCTAATGATTTAATTCGTAAGGCAGAAGTTGCAAGTTTCTTTGGAGACTTGGACAAAGCAGAAAATTATTATTTGGAAGCTGATAGAAAGTAATTGACATTGAATTCTACTCACGTGCAATTAACATCCTGATTGACACGATCGGTTCTAAACATACTTTCAATGTAATTTAAATTTGCAGGGATTTGGCTGCAGAAATGTGGAAATTAATTGGCGAATGGAAACGTGTTGAGAACGTGTCATTGCCGACCACAAGATCACCCAGACCATCAGATAAGTCATCAAGAGAAATGAATATCGCTCTTGGAGAGATGTACGCAGAAAAACAGGAGTGGGCTGATGCTCTGAAATATTTTGAATTAGCAGGGGACTCTGAACATTTAGTTGATTGCTACTTAATGTTGGAAGATTATACCAGTTTAAATAAATTGGCCACGTCTCTTCCAGAAAACAGTCCACTTTTGCCCCAGATTGGATCAGCTTTTGAAGCTGTTGGACTCACTCACGAAGCCGTAAGAGAATAAAATAAATACTGTAGCCGAATTGTTTAAGATCAGAATTAATTTATGATTGATCACACTAGAACATGATAAAGATTGATAGGATTTTCTTTTTAAAGGTAAATGCATACTTATTGTGCGATATGGCAGACAGAGCAATAGAAACCGCAATAATGCTGTCGCAGTGGAATCTTGCAATGGAACTTGCTCAGCGACATACAATTAGCAATGTATCCCCTGTTCTTCTTCGCTATACGGGGTTAGTGACCTCATTTTTACTAATACTATTTATCTGGAACAGCGGTCGAATGGTGTGGAATATGTATTTAATTTGTCGTACCTAACTATCTGTACATTGTAGACATTTACTTGAGAACGGCGAAATCATGCAAGCGGTTGAACTTTTAAGAAAATCAGATAAACCGTATGCTGCTGGAAAGCTTCTGGGCATGGTAAGTAAGCCGTCTGGATAGTCTAATCAAAATTAATTTTTATATTTTGTTGTCAGCAGATATATAGTACATGTGCATACATTGTGTCTGGGATTGAGGCCATACGCTTACAAATAAACACCAATGACTCAAGATGTACATACGTGTGAACGTGATAGATAGATACACAGTGCAGACATAAAAATGTCGAACTAAAAGTTTTATTTGCCGTCAATGTTTATCTGCATGAAAGGAAATTGACACGATTTCCAACTGAATGATTTAACTGATGTTAATATTTTGTACCTATAGCTTGCACTGAGGGAGCTGAGAACTTCAGAAGCTCTAAGGCCGATTCTTGTCAAAAAGCTTTTTTTCCTGTCTGCATTGATGTTCGTTTATAAAACGAGAAGATTTTTTCGAGATAAAGCTCCATCACGATCGGCTAAAACACCAACAGAGCCTCAAATGGACGTTGACGTAGATGCGGATTTATCATTTGAAGAATATATTCCTGAAGAATTTCGACCCACAGTTGAAGAGTATAGATGGATGAGAGAAAATCCATGGAGAGGTGTAGAAGCAGTGCATTTGCTGAGTTTAACTCAACGTCACCTCTACACAGGAAAATATGAAAATGCAACTAAATCAGCTTTGTACTTACGGTAAGTTATTTAAACAACTTGACAGATGTGTGATCTTATACTAATGCAGAGCTATAATATAAAATTAATTAATTACTTGTAAATTATGTTGCCGCTTTAACACATATGTATAATATTTTTATAGGTTTTATAAAGATATAATTGGAGAAGAGAGAGTGGGAGCTTTGTTGGCACTTTCCGCTGCCAATAGCAAATGCTTCAATATATGCTCAAGAGCTTTCATTCAGTTGGAAGCTATGGATTCTGAGTATACAGAAATTGCGTCGGACATGTACAGCGATCACCTTCCAAAAGATTTACGAACCAGAAGAGTAAATTGTTTTTCGTAAGTCATTAATATGTTTAATTTGCCGTGCTTAAAAAGACCGACAGAAAACATGTTTATTAAATAAGAGACAAGGGCAATTAAATTAATCTGCATCTGTTTTCAGGTGTAATGAAGCATACACTGATAATAATATATCGTGTACAAGCTGCGGAGCTCTACCACCAATTTGCATGGCTACCGGCCGACCCATTTTAGATGCAAATACAATGTACTTTTGCGACACCTGTTCCAATGCTACTCTTATCAAAGAGATGGACTCTTGCAGAGTGTGCCCAGTGTGCCATTCTGCATGGAAACTGCCACAAAAAGATGATAGATCTACAGGGAAACCAGGTTTCCATTAATTAGTAAAATTATAATGATGTTAGTTATTCAATCCGCATCCATTCAAACAGGTGACGGGTGTAATCATCTCACCCGTCACGTATCGGGATCAACCTACAGTGTCCTTATAGTATCCATGTCTCAACTTCTAGTCCATTATTACCAAGGGTATTGAAAAATACTAACACGTATAAATAAGAACTAGTTATGTATAATGTAACCACTGAAAGTGTGCACCGGTGTGCTTTAGTAAGTTTGTATGTGGGTAGTAAATAATCTCAGTAATAGGTCCAAGATGTCAAATGTCAACTGTGTTTCAGTAACTACATTACGTCACATCCGTCCAATTGATCGTATATATGGTATTAAATGACAGAAACTGTGCAGAGTGTGATAAACAATATATTTTGTGTAATCGGATCTGTGCAGACTGGCATTTGCACGAAAACAATTATATTGTAAGCATATGTATTATTATACCCCATAATATTATTACAACATCGATGTAGCATTTCATATATCCTATCACACTAGAATTAGTCATCGGCGGATGTTGTGTGTTATGTGTCTTCAAGTAATTTGAGTACTTAATTAGTTACTGTGAATAACAAGTTATGGTTGCCAATTCATAAAAGCCATTCGGGGAAAAAGCAGCGTAGTCAATTCTTCGCACAGAAAACAATTCATTTGTTTATCTTAACTTATCCGATAGTCAGAAGTCGTAATTTACGATATTTGATACTTGTTATTGGTTTGAATGAGACTGATTTGCTGTCTTTATCATGCAAGTGTGTGTATCCTAGTCATTTTGTTTAACATGGATATTATTAGTAGTCTCATCACTTTCATTATGAGTTGAGTGATGATGACGTATTATATTTTTTTAAAGTACAATCACCTATAACCGATCAGTCTAGTCATGATTATAAATGTCTAGTGGTCTAGTCGAGAAATCTGTTTACTTCAAATCAACCCTTTATTTTCATCGTAATTGTCAATTGTCCACATGGCTTAATATTAATGTCTGTATTAAAATAATCCTGTACCTACTGTAATAATATTTGTGAACTTGGCAGTAATAAAAAACATGCGAATAAAATGGATTTAGATTGATATTGATACGTACTTAGTTTGTCAATTTGTGGTTTACTCACAAAACCTCATAGCAGTTTACGAGTAATTGGTGACGTACATTCCATTCGAAATCAAGGCACTGTCTGCAGCAGCAGAATATCTGTTTCTGCTTACCATGCAACTTAATTGTGAACTGTTTAAATTATAGTCCATTCAGCATTAAATGTTTTATCCTACCAGTCATTTTATTAACAGTCAGTGCAGTAGTGCATATGAAAGGAGTAAATAATATAGCCAATAATATACATATGCAAGTGACGCTTGTATTGTATACTATTATATTATGCAATGTATCATATCATATAGAAAAACTCTGATGCTTTAAACAGAACCCTGCTATTCTTCTCACTTCATCGTTGAAGTATTAATTGCAGTTTTATACTTTTATACACGTTTCTTGCATAAGGTGGTTTTACCTATGTTTGTATTGGTGCATAAAGTGAGAATACCGCAATAATAATATACCACTCCTGTCAATAAAGAAATGCGGTTTGTGAGTTCATTGTCTAGTTACAGCGATCACCTGAAAACCCATTCATGCAATCTCATCTTTCAGCACGTTACGCACTTATTAATTTTGTCGTACCCTTTTAAATTGATTTTTTGACTTTACTGTATCTAAGCATATTCATGAAGCTAATTGCAGGAACATAATACAATATTTGTTCCCTGACAGTCACTAATACGTAATCTAAGCAAAGGAAATGTAATGCAGTATAATTTCATACCAGCTAAAGCGTGTAGTTCATAAGAAGTTGGACATACCAAAATCATAGGTCCCTTATAAGTAAGTACTTTGTAACCACAGTTATTTATAATTCGCAAAATTTTCATCGAAATCGAAATAGTATTGTTAGTGTACAAGCCTTTTCTTTTCCTATTTATTTAATCATGATGTAAATTTATTTCTGTGGAAACCGCTCAGACTGTATACAGCAGGTAGTTAGTTCATTATCATTGTGATAGATCTAAAAGTCTATGTATAACTTGAGTTTGTAATGTGATTGAAACTGAATAAAACCAAACATCCATTTTTTTTAAAATTCAACTTGAAAACTTCATTCCCTATATTTATAGGTTCCTTCAAAAAAATTGTTTGCAAAAACAAAGAGTAGACGTATAACGGAAGTTGATAGTGAGACGCGAGACTATGTTTCAATAGCAATTTTTCGCGATTTTTATTACATTTTCGGAATTCTTATTCAGTCTTACACGTAGTATATCTATTCATTTCGCGAATTTTCATATGATTAGGCTTTGCCTAATATTTATAGTACCTAGTCTACTTTGTATACTGTTACCCCAAGCCATTATAGTCGATTATGTATATTTGTATTACTTAGCGTTTGCCTGCGCGATATTATTGTCTTTTTCTACATCTCTTATTCTGAATGATTACAAATAATAATGATCATTGACAATTGTCTTCATAAAAATCTATTATTACTGCACTACTGATTGGTTGGTAGCAAAATTCAACGAGAGAGTGTTAGACCTAATAATAATTATCATCTCTTCTGAACCCTCTGCAAGCAAAATATTTTTTGTTGGTAACATTTTATTATCGTACTACATTAGCATTCATTCTATACCTACAACCTAGTTACTAGTTACATTGAATGTATGTTAATTAATGGTCAGCACGTGCCGCATATGGAACATTATGACGGAAAGAAGTTTAGGGTTAACACTTCTGTGTATAAACCCATGGTTTTTATTACAATTATTCCTTTGTTAAAAACACGGCAAAAGATCTATAACCTTAGTTCTTGTACAAAATTGCGTACATGCAAGTGCTGCGGAAAAATGGATGTTACAATTATTGTCGTTTTTTGCTTTGGAATTATTTTGGAAAGGATTTAGCTCCATTTATAAACCTCTCAATCGCGTATCTATTACGGACCTGATAATCATTGTTAGTATCCATACTCTGCCCAAATGCCTAAGACCGTTAGCATGATTAAATCAGTGGGTAATTTAGTTAAAATGCCAAAATTATTTGGATTTTATCCAAACGGGAAAGCGCATGAGATTTGTCAGTGAAATTCGATTTTGCAGACTGACATTGAGTGCGTTTGTGTTTGCAATGTACACCCACAAAATGATATAGGAAAAATGACCTCAAATCGATGAATAGAAAATCAGATAGGAGAAAATCAATGAATTATTTTTTAGACCACACATCTTTAGATGCTTTTGTAAATATAAAAAGGCTAATTAGGGAAGGGGGACGGGAACTGTTTTCCAGGGCAATGTTGCGTCTAGAAGAAAATAATGATGGCTAAACCCGTGTAATGCATATTTTCTCATTTTCCTACTTACTTCGATAATCGTTCTGAAAATCTTCCGTTCCCTGCATGCAGCCACACAAAGCAATAATGCTTCTATATTTCTGCAACGTATTATGTAAAATGAAGATCGGTATCTTAATTGCACCATAATTTCATGACGTAAATAGGTAATCGAATATCTCATGCATACATTATTGTACTACTATTGCCTATACGCCTACCCGCTTTGTCTAGCACAACTTTCGGTTCTCTTAAGTTTCCATGAAAATATTTTACGTTATTGTGCAATTGTGAACTCTTTATTGTACAAAATACGTCGACTGTATCAGTTTTGGTTGATATATGTCTCTCCCACTCTCAATTAGTATAATTAGTTGACATGCAAATAAACAAAAGCTTTGACGTTAAGAAGAGTGGACCTTGGACCAATGAAAATATTAGATTAAAATTATGTTACATAAAAAGTTGGTAAGCAGATTAAGCGAACAACAGAATATCAGATTAGTTATTGATATCAACTAACAGCAGCGAAACAACTGCAGCAGTCGAATCATTAGCTTTAGGCTTTATGATTTTATGTATCACCTATCTGTGGTAATACAGTGTAGTTGCAGAAACTATTTTATAGTTAGGTTTCTTGGGTTCTGCGATTTGCTTTCGGGCGACCTATCCATTTACAATCAGTATAATAATATGAAAGAAAATACTCGTTTCACGTCACGTCACAGCGTTACTTATAGGTACTCTCTTAATGTCCCATGCATTCTTCAGCGGCAAGTCGACATTCTGCTTTGCAAATCTGCAACAAACTTTTATACACAATTTCTAGAGCATCTGTCATTTAATGAACTATGATTACCTATTAGGTTGTTTGCAAAATTGTCAAGCGCGTTCAAAGCGCTCCGCCGGAAAAAAGTCGTGAATTCCTGTAATTTGGACAGTTTTACTATAATACTACATATACTTAGGAATTTCTTGAGACGACAAAATAAAGTTTTTAAGTAAAATTAATTTTAATATGATATTCACCGATCTTGGTACAATGTTCTTACCCACCCGAACGCATAACCAACCCGGTAACATAACCAATCTATACACTGATGGTGCACACTGTTAACCCCTTCTACTTAAACGAAGCTAACGCAGCATCAATATTAATGCAATCGATTTGTAAAATATTATATTGAAACATAGATTTGCATATTTGATAAGTTAAGCAAGCCAACAATACTGGTGTAATGAAATGCAACGCATTGAAATCTATATTTTATTTTATTTTATAATCAGACGAGTGCCCTGCCAGCGTAATGCACACAGCATAGCACGGAGTATTAATATACATAGTTTAAAGCAAAAAGGCATAGCATGTCATAACTTAAAAACAAAGGTAAAATAGCCATTGGAATTGCAGAGGTAGGTGATGCTGCGTTGGAGTCGTTTAAGTAGAAGGGGTTAACAGTGTACACTATTAGTGTATAGATTGGTTATGTTACCGGGTTGGTAATGCATTCGGGTGGGTAAAAGTCTTTACCCTAAAATTCTGAAAATGGCGTAGAAGTCGGCGGAGATTGATTTTGCAACGTTTTTGCAAGTTGTTCAAAAGTAAAACTTGCAAAAAATTGTATTTCTGTCCGGAATGGAAAGCAAAATGTAATGAAAATGAACTTAAACCATAGATCAGGGTTTGCATTGTACAGTAAATATGGCTAACCACGATAATGAAAGGGCCGTTCTTGAAAATTCGTTTCCGTAGTAAAAGTGTTAAAGTTACAGGATTTTACAAAAGAGCGCATTGAGTATTTGTAAATGTTTATAGCCACCGTTGAGTTCACTGGGTCGCCTTTGAAGTTGCCGGCGGTTTCAAAATTGAAAAATTAAATTTTGAACTCAATGGTTGCTAGATATTTACAAATACTACTTTCTGCAAATAAAGATTTTAAAGAAATAGGAAAAACTGTAGACTGTAGGAGAGAACCCAGGTCGGGTATGGACCGAAACCCGAACTCTTTATTGGTCAATCAACGCATATAATTTTATGCATTTTCATGAATTTTCCTTAATAAATGTCGTATAAAAATATTGTATTGTTGCATCGAATAGATTTTCATTATTATTATTATTACGTTATAGAAATATCCAATAAATGTTAGCATCTATTTTTTAATTGTTCATAATTAGTAATTTATTTTGTATTCTTCGTTCGGTTTGGACTTTGGCAGGGTCTACACACCAAAGACACTTGTGGCAATGATGAGGCCTATCTACAATTTATGTAAATTAGCAACGTTACAAAACTATACTGATTTAGATTTTAAAATTAATTTTGGTAATTGCATATTTTTAGAAGATGCTCTTATGTTAAAAAAGTTGTTATATTCATGTTCATCCGCGGTCTGCGTATGAGTAGTCTCTAGTCTGTACTGTACTGTAGGTAAGGTTAGATAAGACATATATAAAATGATGATAGTAATTGTGACGGAGTAAAAGTGGACTGGACTGAATGTATTATACATGTAACGTGTGTAAGGTTTTATATTTATGTGGATAGAGTCTGAGCTGTGTAAGAATGCGATGGAAGAGCTGCACTGCAACTCCGCATTCAACCTTTTGGTTTTCTGGCTGCTGTACTACAAAGACTAAAGACTGTGGTAATCCAGTCGAGTGTTGTAGAGTGCACGATGATCATGTTGATGTTGACCATGCTGAAAAAGAAACACATGAACCGACTGGAAATATTCACCGAAAATTCAATTAGCAATTTGTTTAACTGTACACAAAGAGACTGCACAGAAGTAATTGGTGGTGAAGGTGATACTGGGTTTTGTGAAAAGTTTACACACGAAAGATTGTTATTGTTAAGTGAGAGTGGGGACGATTGTTGTCGGAGCGACTTCAAGTGTAAAAAATACTCCGATTGTAATTATCCATACTTCAAATTAAAAACTGATTATCCGTGTTGGACTCCCTTCAGTTTACCTTCAACTGCAGGTCAAATAAATACGAAAATCTTAAAGTTGTCTTTGGAAGACTTTGCCATCATCGGCCAACGGCATGGATGTTAAACCGGAAGAGGTGGAAGACTTGCTCGCGTTTTTCTCCAAAAACACCTATAAAGCGAGGGATACTCACCCAAAAGTACATTTTTTATCTATCATTTAGTATTTACTTAACATTGTTTTCCTCATTTCATGTCAAATCACGGGATTAATCCACAATTCAGCCAATGGTGCCCCGACATATGTCACCAATGACTATACATTTCCTCATTATTATATAAATAGAGAGAAACTCATTGATGTTCAAAGCACTAGGCTGCTACTACTGCAGCCAAAAATAGTGCGTAGTAAGTAGTTTTATTATGCTGAGCGGGTTTTATGGAATATTTTGCAGTTACTACTATCTAAATCTTAACAATCATGGTTACTGAAAACTGGGGAAATTCAATTGTTTTCTTTTGTTTTTATTAGGTCCATCATGTTATGCAAAGGTGTTTGGATCTATTTTCGTTGGATTACACATATTCGGTATGTCTTTCTTTCTGTTGAGTTCCGCCCCAATTTGTTATTTGTGTTCAGTGCTTCACGGCACACCACATTTCGTTCACTTTTTCATATTTCAAAAATTACAAGTTGTTCGTAGTTAATAATTAATATAATAATATTGTGTTTTCTGTTGTAGGTGATACCGAATAATTCGGGGGAGTTAAGCACAAATTATCCAAGTAGTCTGGTTATTTTAGAAGCGGAAAAAGAATCTTCTGTGCACAGCTGTCAAAATGGTTCAAATTCAAAAAATGTCAATTCTAAATCGAACAGGGAGTCTCCGAGTTCTAATGGGTGTTCATTTAGCAATGGCACAGTTAGCGGGATAACTGGCAACGGAAGTTTCATTACACTAACTAATTTTACTACTTTACCATCCACCAGCCTTACTTCAATTCAAGATAGCAGTTTAGAGTTACCAAAATTAAAAGAACTGTGTGCTAGAGCTAGATTTGCAAGATGCAGAGCCAGATTTCCAATACCCGTAATTTTTTACAACAAGAAACACGTTTGCAGGTAATATTCATTTTCTTTGTCCTACATAATAATCGTAAAAATAATTTTTTATACAATATTAAACTAAATTGAGCGTGAACATATAGCCTAGCGTATATACAGCCTATATTTTATAATAGTTTTATGTTCATTTTGAATGTTTAATTTTTAAATACCAATATGATTATAAATGTAGGTCTGCAACGTTATCCGGCGGACCAGAAATCTATGGTCGTTCGTCTCTAGATTATTTTTTCTCGGGGAGTACTGACACTAGAGCAGAATTCGAAACAGCGAATGATGACCCAGATGCCTCGGAAACGCAATCTCAAAGTGACTGGCAACTTTTTGATAGAGTTAGAAGTCAAGATATCCGCCTACTGAAATCTTTTCGTGTTCAGACAATAGTGGACTTAATGGTTGAGAAGAAGAAAGTTAAATTTGGTGTCAAGTAAGCATTGTCACATAATATTTAACACATTTATGCACTTTTATACTTTTCAGTCTACAATTGTATGCTTTGTTCATTGTTTTTATTTTGGAGGTAGAAACAGTCTCTCTTTCCATTGCTTAGATTAGTTATTTTCAACATAAAAGAATGTTTTTCTCACTTTATATTTTGTTAATTTCAGCGTAACTTCGTCAGAGAAAGTGGACAAGGAGAATCGCTATTCAGATTTTGATATAATTTCCCTACCTTACCCAGGTTGCGAATTTTTTAAGCAATATCGAGACAACGGGTATAATGGAGAAGAGTTGGTCTTTGAATGGAATCAAGGTCATGTTGATGCCAACATATTTGTTCCTTCCGATCCATCCACTGCCTCATTACAAATTGACTGGTCTCACTATAGGGTAAGTCGGTGGAATTTAAATACCAGCTAATAATGAAAATAATATGCAACTGCTAAAATATTGCAATATAATATTGGTTAAACGTTGACAAAGTTTCTATTTGTATTTATTGCAGAGTTGGGATTTAGTAACTCTGACTCAAAACTACTTGAAGCTTTTACTTGCTTACTTGAGAGATGACCGTAACACAGGGTTGCTAGTGCATTGCATAAGCGGATGGGATCGAACACCTTTATTTATCTCGCTCCTCAGGATTTCATTGTGGGCCGATGGAGCTATTCACAAGTCTTTAGATGCGACACAGGTAACAAATCAAAATGACAGTTCTTTCAAAGAGATACATCTCCGTGGTTTTTTAATGTTTAACGCATCAGCTATTATGTCGTCGTTTCGTTTCTCTTTTGCTTTCCTAATTTATTATGATAGTTGGGGAAACGAGTGCATTTGTGTATATGTTGTGTTGCAGATTTTGTACCTGACAATTGCATATGACTGGCTTCTATTTGGCCACAACTTGGAAGATAGATTCAGCAAAGGCGAGGAAATCCTATTTTTCTGCTTTTATTTTCTCAAGTATATGGTGGACCCAGATTTTAGCATTGACTTCGAAGAAAAGTAAGCATGAGAAACACATGATAAATGTACTGTTATGTATGTACAGTTTTATGTCTTTATGTGTACAGCCATTAACCAATGGTATTTAAACTTTTTTGTGCGGACGTAGGAAACCGGAGCGAGAAACGTTGAAACCTACCGTACTGTCCAGAGTTCGAAATGATTCAGATATACATTTGGATGGTGTTTTATTAGAAGGAGAAGGTATTCATCCAAGTCCTGAAGGATCGAATTGGAGCTTAAACTCCTGTAGTAGTTCGTTAAGTAGCAAAAGCCAAGACCAACCGCCTTCATACTTTCAAGTTGTTCAGCAACACGACTCTTGGGATGATTGTCTGGGAGTGCAACATCTCATGAACCAAAATCTCCATTTATTACCTCAAAACACTCAAGCTCAAACTAACAGTCACCAGCATCCTTTGGCCACCTCAACAAGTCCATCGTTAATTCCTTTAAATTCAGTTCATCCTGTTAATAATTCACACCAGGCGAAAGGTGGCAACGGGAAGACTAATGGACAAAATCATTTGTCGTCTTTTCAATTGTATCAGTCTCGCAATAGCCCTAATGCAAGTAGCAGCGCCTCAAGTTATTCATCTGCAAACGGAAATGCATGCGTTTCCTCTGTCGTCGGCCGGACTAGTCCTGTTGCCGTCCCTGTGCCAAACCCCAGAACTGTTCTTCATAGCCACAATAGGCCTGAGTCCAATTCTTCTGCAAGTATCGGAAGGTATGTCATTTACATGCAAAGTCTTTTTATGACAACTTTGCCTCTACCCTCGTGTCACTTCAGTCTATGCTCACCACCTAAATTGCAAACTTTTATGTTCAACACTCACTATTTAAACCGTGTGCCAATAAATTGCAATTATATTTAATATGTGAATATTACATTTTCTTTTCAGTTGGCAGCTAATTACTGGCACGGGGAGTCTGAGAGAAACCACCTCAACCAGCGACCCCAGCTCTGGTTCATCACATTCATACCTTTCTCGACTACCAATGTAAGCAAAAACCTTCTCACATTCGTTCATTTCAGGCTGTGAGTTCATGGATCGTATAAATATTTTCCAAGAATTCGTTTTATTTCTTTTGCGAAAGTGTAATTGTAAATCTAAATGAGCGAATTAACCTTAAGAACATGAGAATACTATAACAGCTCTGTTCTGTACAGCATTTTTAATGTTAATCCTCACAGTGATAACATAAAAATTTAAGGTTTTATATAAGGTCAAAATAAATAGTAATACTGTCTTTACTCTCGCACTCGCGTATCTACTGTTTGTTTGTAAAGACAATTGGCAATGAATATAATATGAAATGACACGAATTGAGAATAAAAATACGAAAGTGTATCTGTGTTTATAGAGAGTTATCTGTTAGATAAAAAAGGAAAATAATTATTTGTTTATTTGCATTTATAAATGAATCGATGCGAGTGTATGTATTGTCCTCTTGCTTAAAGTTTGGTGCCATTATAAGTATATGCAGATAAGGGGTCAAGTGTTTATCTATTTGCTATTCATGTAGATATAAATTATGGCGAATAATGTTAATGTAAATACAAACAAGTACTTGATGGTCTGATCTGATGGTACGGTGGGTATTAGACACTTAACTAATATTTTGTTTATTTTTAATGAATGAAGGAATGCTGGATTGGACTGCATCGAGGCCTCAGAAAGTAGCTGCACATTGGTTGAAGAACTGACACCTGTCGAGTTGCAACCAACACCTCGTCCCAACTCACCTGTGAATGGGGACTGGAAAGTTTATGACAGCGATCAAAATGGTTTCCTGCCAAAAGACGATAATGTGTTCTTCCCATCGGAATCATCCTCTGCTGATTCTATCGACGTAGGTATTGACACACCGACTCCGGAGAAAGGGTCTGCTCAGCCTCCATTGTCAGTTTTGTATTCATCGACTTCGACGACCCAAGAGCCACCCACCGTATCAAGTGGTGGTGGTGGTGGCGGCTCTGGTGGTGATAACGTGATGTCCAGACGCAGGGAGAGACTGCATACCGTTCGAGCTCATTTTTATTCGCTGTATTCAAAAGCTTTACCTGTTCAGTTTCGAAGTGTCAATGATAACGGGAATGGCAGTAGTGGAATGTCTGGAGGCTTCGGGTCCCTTATTGGTAATTTTGCTACTAAAGTTGGTATTCGTGGCCCACATCGTAACAATGTGTGATCTGATTCTCATGGCGAAAACAAGCTCACACTCTCACCCGACACATAACGTAATGTTCGAATGGAAATGAAATTATTGCAAACAATTCAAGTAAAATTTTTGTATTCACCTAATGCTAAAAATCCGTTTTCGTACAAAGTTTTCAAAATTCTCAGAATGAATGTTAAATTAAAAGTTTTTCACTGTCAATGACGTACAACTTAGCGAGTTATTTTACGGCGCATATACTTGGGTTTTGTTTGTGGAACCTTTTTGGTATGTAAACGGCATGCACATCGTGACTTAAAAAGTAATTCTAAGTTGATCTATATTTATTAAACGAAGCGACTACTACTACTCGCAAATGCAGCGCAACACACTAAACCAAATGATCAATCATACCACACTCTCGGGGAAACACATACAATACACCCAAGTGGACATTATTAATGTAATAATATTAAATTACTCTGTTTATGTACTGTATTTACTATATTGCTACAAATATAGTGAGACTAACTATCTATCGCATACCTACATCAACACAAATACGTAATAATGTACTAAAATAGATATATTTATGTTTCACTAGTGCGTAGTACTCACGCAACACGTTCTGTTAAAGTTTTTCTATGCGTAGTAAGCGGGCTATATTTACACATTGTGTAACGTGTACACGTTTAGAATTCCATTAGTTTAAGAAAAGATTATTATTAAGCAAACTGACCTAATCTTATACGGTCATCACTGTAATAGTCATGAAACATTTCTGAAATGGGTGTTTCAATTGAATTTTTGAAATAGAGTCGATGTCACTTTAAAGTTCGGGTAATTGCTGACATTTCTGAAATATTTACCTTAAGAATGGAATGGTACTATTCACTTATTGAAAATGGAGATGCAGATAATGCAGATATATTACACACGTAAGTTTATTTTTATCATAGCGAGCCGAAAGTGTAAAGTGGGTCATTCTCGCAAAGCATTCTCTTAAATGCGTTTAACTTTGGTGTGAGGAACAAATATTTAATAAATTTAATTATTTGATTGCCATTAATACTCATGATTAAATAAACAACAATTAACTTTCATAAAGTGTACTTAAAATTGGAAAATAATGCAGTCTGCTTGGTTTACACTGATGCTAAATTGTAACTGCAGGCTGAAATCAATCTACATAGTGTGAATGACCTTCTTATCGTTTCTGACTTTCTATGGCAGGTTAACTTTTTATTTTATTACGCAACTCAACCATGTAATGTCCTTATTTGCCATGCATGAGATTTTATAAGTAGAGGAAGAATCTGTTCCATTCTCAACAAGTGTACATTCCGTTATAACGGTACATAATGGGTCATAGTTCTACAAAAGGGAATACCCAACTTTAATTGTTTTTTGTTTGATATTTTCTAAAAGAAAAAAATCATCACTGCAATTGAATTAATGACGCTACATACATTGCTAAATTATGTGAAATTGAAAATAATCTTGCGTTAGTATATTTAATGTAATGAAATATGAACTTGATTTGTTAAGTTGCTTTGTGAAGTTGAATCACTTTTTACCTTTTATTTACCTTTATAAAAGTTAAGTGAACATTAATTTTAATACTATTAGTAGTAAATGCATGCCTTACTACTACACTATGCTTTTATTGTGTACAAGTACATAAAATAATTATTAACATTAACTAACGTCATTATATAGTTCATTTATTATTACGTTATTTTTGAGATGCAACTAATATATTATATTTTATGTTTAAATATAGCAAGTTTAATTTTACCAATGCTGATTAATAATAGAGATACTTTATATCGTGAATGCTAAAAGCTATGAATCTTCATTTTCTGCGTGTAATTAATGAGTTATTGAGTTCAACTACAATACAAAGCTTAAAGGTTGTAATTGTAATATTGATTATGATTATTGTAGTGCGTATAACGTTCATATTTTGCTGTAATCATTGTATTGTGTAAGACTAGTATTACTAACTAACGGTTAACTAAATTATAAATTTGTTAAATGAACTATAGTCTTAATATTAAAAATTATAATTATTTGATGCAGCGAAATTTTGGTGATTTAAATCAATCAAGAGCTTATCTCCCACTAATTCAATTTGTACGATTCGACTCGACCTGAGTGGAAAGAATGAATGTGGACGATCGCTTTTAAACGTCATTATATTATATCTGTATAGCCTAAATGAATATTTATATCGGTTAATTTTTTTACGTTCGTTAAATAATTGACTTATGTTACTTATAATAATAATATTGTTGCTGTGTAGAATATAAAAGTGCTGGTAGAAGCTTTTCTAGTTTGTACTAATTATTACAAAATTCCATAACTACTATTATTATTAATTAGGTATTAGATACATATTGATCCGATTATGTATTACCCACTAATCTGCATACACATTAATTTTATGATTAACGTTATGTTACTCCCAATGTAATTAACTAAACAAACTTAAATGCATCTTGTTCACAAAACATGCTCAGCTTCAGCTTGTTTGATAGAAATGCTTTTCCGTCTTCACAAGCTGCCTACAGCCATGATGTTCTGTTAATTCTGTACACATCTTCTTGTTGCTGATTAGTGTGTGTGTTTGTAGAAGAAAAATAAGTAGGTATATATATCGTGTAATTAAGAGAAGGCGACTATTGTATATAGAATATGATATACTGTATCATGTCAAAGACATCCGTAAAGCTTTGAAATGGCAAGATGTTCATTTTGGTGCAAGCAAAAATCTCTGTTGAATATTATTCACGAAAGGAAGAAGAAATAATCTGCTCCAGGGGCAGTAATGGTGGATACTTCACTTATAAATGAGTTGTTGATAGCTTGATGAAATGTTGAACATGAGATGGATGCATGATTGCATGGTAGAATAGAATATACTTAATGTTTGGCATTACTAGAAGGATGATAATAATGTTATGGTGAAAGCTTTAAGGTTTAGCGCAAGTTCATTTACATATGGCTGAAGTGGTGGAATATTTTATGCAAAACACAAGTGTGATGTAACACGTAATTAATTATACATATTCTGTTAATACTGCAGCATTATATTCTTAGTATATTGTATTCCTGTAGAAAAAGTTCAAAGAAACTTTAACCGTTTAAGGACCTTTCATCAAGCTTTCTTTTGCAAAGAGATTTTTCATTTTCTATTTCTCGTTTTGAGTTGCGTGGATGACTTTTGACGATGGATAGTCAAGATGGTCAACAAAATGATCCTTTCAATTGCAATGTTAAGACATCACAAGCGCCTTCTCCGAATACAAAAATAATTTTACGCCCTGAGTGGTAAAACACGTTTTACCAAATAATATGACAGACTTGGTGTAGTACTGGTGATGTCATTATTGAGATAAAGTGCCAGAAATGTCATACTACATTCAATTTCGCTCACTGTTCGCAACAACAACTACAAACCGAAAACCTTAATTGTTTATATATAATATACGTATAATAATATCTGATTAATAATGTTATCAAGCAATAAATTATCGTCAAAGTTACATTCTTTCTATACAAATAACAAACGTTCATACACATTTGTAGCATTGTTCTCTTTTCATTAATGCACTCCATGAATTGGTCGGCCTGCAATTATTTTTAACTTACAGTATTGCATGGGCAATGCAGATAAACAGTTTGCATAAAATGAATAATCGTTATACTTACCTTACGTTGAACTAGAACTGCATACATATCAAAAAGTGCATCTGGAAGATAATACATGTTACTGTCAAAACATATTCTATAAAGATTTAATATAATTTATTTAACTATACTAAACCTTGGTAATTTTTTAAATGTGTCCAAGAATATTATTACTAGCTTATAGTTATAGTTATATGAATTGAAAACAAATAAATATAATACGCATTATAGAAGCATACTAGTGACAGAGACAGAGACAGTGGAAGTCTCATGAGTCTCATGACACATGAGGAAGGAAATTAATCAAGTTGTCTCAATTAAAGTCTTATGATGAACTGAACGTAATTATCTAAAATGTCCAAATCATTCACAAAAAGAATACAAGAGATATGATTCAGTAAACTTTGGTAAATCTCATTTCGTTAATATTTTGAATATATTTATTGGAATACTCGATTAAAATTAACTTTTCCTAGAATCCTGTTTACATGTACCATTCTACTGTCTAATCTATCTATTTCCATAAAGAAGTGGAAAGCCTGCTTTACAGAGCAAGACATTATGTACATCACAAAGGTAAATAATACTTAAAAGGTATCCATCAGTCATTATTTTAAAACAGAAACCCTTTTTCAAATGTCTGCAAAAAGTACAGATAAAGCAATAGCGAATTTGTCCCTTGTCCCCAAAGTAAATACACAAGACTATCACAATTTTAATTATATATTATAATGCGTCATTAATTATTAAGTTAAAAATCGCAACAGTACACTTTGCGCTTTATGCTAGTAGAAGCCTTGAATAAGAGTTGAGTTGAGACACTACACACAATATTTTATAGGTACATTTTTGCAGGTACATTGCAAACTAAACCAACTATACGTAAATGCAAAAAACAAAAATTGGTATCCAATAAGAAACACTAAATGGAATGAATAAATACTCCAAAAATCTTAGTACAGGTTGAAATTTTCCACAAAACAAGAACATGCAGAAGGAATTTCGAAGACATCAATCATGGGTCTCTTGTCTCTGTTGTACGGGTCAACGCATATTAACTTGACATAAGTGTAGCGTTGTACGCAGTACGACCTGTAACAAGGAGGCATATATTCGCACTTCTTTTTCGGGTACCTGCAAGAAACGAGAATGTTTAAATTCTTTATAAAAAAGTAACAAAGGTCCTTTCTTATCCCGGAGGTATTTTCTCCATCGTTAAATAATTCTTTGAAAAACAAGAAGCGAACAATGTCAAAATGCGAAAAAGAAAAAATGTTTGTAGAATTTATATCATTACATATAAAACTTGATGGCTTTATAAAACTTACTTGCATGTCTCAACTCGTACACTTTGTGGAAAAACTTCTGTGTTAAGAACAGCAACCCATTCGCCTTTCCAGTTCTTTGCCCATCCTGGACGCACATAAGATACATCCGATTCACAGATGAAGTGTCCTTTGTGTCTGTAGCGTAAAAATTGTAGCAAAAACACAATTCGTTACACGCTTTTAAAAAACACCATGCAAATCATAATAATTTTGTGTATACTCTTGTACGTCATTATTTTGGCATTTTGTGCACTGTATAAGTATATAAGGTCATAAAGTATGAAATGACCAAAAAATCTCAACTGATTATTACATGGGAATGACGCATTATATTTAAAGACATATAATCAGATAGTCCCAGTCGTAACTCTAAAATGCTACGAGACGAGATGCTGAAGATGACACATTTGGAAAATACGTTTAGTGCAGTAGTAGTGGGATGGTCACAGTTGTTTTGTGGCATACATAATGGAAATGTATATTAGTGGTATAAAAATGTTATAATGTGTACTTATTATTTATAGAATAAAATGTGTTTTCTGCACTGCGTGTGCATGGAAGGTGCATGCAGAATTGCAAATGAAAAGAAAACGAAAACAGACTGCGTCTTTCAGAACAAACAAAGTAAGTCAAGCCCAACCAAACGGATTCACACAAAACGAATGTAATGAATACAAGGACAAAAGTTACCTGTAATTATGGGTGGTGTTATCATGCGTAATGTAGTCGTGGACAGAGTAATGATTCATTTCCTCGTAAAGGGATGATAAGCTTTGTCCGTACTGTTGCGCTATGTTGCTCACCTTATCCCTGAACATTGTCAAATGCAAAACAAACAGCAATTAATCTTTTTTCTCAATGCATTATTCAGTTTATTCTCAATTTACCCAAGCAACTATTTTTAGATTGCTTAAGTAAATTAATGTACTCTTCAACTCTTATTGAGCATTTCAGGTCATCATCATCTATGTACAAATAACCCTGAATAAGCAAACCAATGCAATTAGCAAATATTTCTGTAACTTTTTAAGGATTCTTACATTGGATAGTCTCTGTCGAATAAACAGTAGGAATCCCCGCTATTAGCACAAGACGGACGATTATGTTTATTCCCATAAGACGGATGTTGCTGCTGCGGGTGATTATAGTCATTGTAATTATTCGAGTTAGGAGGAGGATAGTAGTTGTTATATTTTGGAGTAGTTTGGGGTCGATCTGAAATAAAGATAGTATTATATATGCAGATAGAATATATTTTTGAAACGGATGTACAAATACCTTTACAGATAATTTTGATTAATCTAGCTGTAATTTATTCGCTTTTGTTTATCTAATCATACATAATATAATTATTCATGTAAAAATTATTTTTTGTAAACTACCAATTATTGTTGTATATGAGTTAACTAGCATTATGGAAGACCATGCCCACAATAAACAAATCTAATTTGCATTTACCTTGGGTACTTATATTGGATTTAATACGATGAATATGAATATACAGTAGGCCTGTTCACCTTTGCAAAAATTTTACAATACCTATCAACTATCAACGCGTCTCTATAACAATCTTCTCTAAGAAGGTGGGCCTATACCCGATTTCTAAAAAAAATCTTCATCCCAGTAAAATAATTAATTAGCGCTATGATAATTAATTAATTTTTAATATGCTTGGTATCTATTACATGATTTTGAGGACAAATTCTCTATTAAACTGTATAAAAAGAAATTAAAATTATATCTGCGAAGGTTAGGTTAAGACGTTTTATTTTATCCTTAGTCTCATCACTAACTCTTGCAATTAAAAAGGTGTTTACACGAACATCTGTATTTTATCTGCTGTCATCTCCTTAAGAGGCTCATAAATTCTGGTTATTGTAGTTAAAAATTACATTACAACACTTAAAAGTAGGTACCTTAATCTCAAACATCTATATGACGGCAATTGGTACACATTATACTAGATAAACGTTTTGTTCTAAAGATCCATTATATCTACAGCAGCAGTTTAATATATGTGTGATTTGACTGATTTGTGCTTTAAAGAAATACCTACCTGAGATTTACAGATCTAGCGGAAATAATATTGGCTTCGCAGTAGGCCACTATTATTATTACTATAAGAAGGTATTGCAGTAACAGCGTGATACAAGGGCGAATATAAAACAATCAGTAATTGTTAGTTTACTTTATAATTCGTTCATATTAACTTCATCTCACCTACACATCCCGTTCCACCTACGCTACCCAATACAAATTGGTTCATGTTTCATCCCTATGTAACTTTGGGCGGATTTCACACATTAAAAAATTTAGAATTCTGCTGCCTTTCTTATATTTAACTCTGTTACCCATATAATTCGTCCATTCATTCGTTTCATATAAGAATAGAACACGTAGTATAGAGCCAGCCCATCCATGAACTGAACAAAGTAGTTTTTTAATGAACATTAAACCAACAAGCGTATATAGGTACATTGAATATTGAATCCCAGACATTTAGCTGTGTATCATCAGCAGCAACTTCAATATAAAACTAGTCTGTATTGCCAATTACTATTGCTATAATTATTTTACTGCACCTACAATTAAGATTAATGGTAATTAATAATCACAATTGATACTTTTAAATGTTCAAGTCATTAATATGAATATGTGAAGCACAAAATAACCAATTCATTAGAGTTTATTTTTATTATATTTAGTAATTAACTGTCAGGTTGAAGTAAAAAAGAGCAAAAAAAATATTTACATAGACATATCAAGAAATGGTCCGTAGACATAATAATGCCATGTAATACTATTATGAGTCTTGTAACGTCGTCTTATGAGGGTGCTTTTCGTTTATGCTGTGGGAACTCAGTTGCTTTATATAAGATGAGACTGTGCATCTGGTACATACTACGTAGGTACTTTACAATTCTTTGCGGACAAAAAGAAGAGTAAAAGAAGATACCTATATACACCTACTACATCCTATTGTACCACGACGCTTTATTATATGACCACAAAATTGTTCTTTGAGAATTTGTAAGCTTTTAGCTAAAGAAACTACATTCGTTCCGGTAAATTGATTACACTTGAATTTTAAAGATGTTTCTCAAATTGGTTATGGTGTGACATGGCTTTGCTGTGGCTGGCGCACATCATTTAATTCAATGAAACCATTTTATTAGCGATGCTTCTGTGACTTCCTCCTTTTCTACTATTCCTCTGATTGTGAGTGATATAAATATGAATCATGAATGTCCTGTAAATTGTATCAAACTATTTCTATACAAGAAATTTGCATTATATCAGTATCTGTAGTACCATTGTCGTGTTTTTAATATATTACCTAAGAAAAGATTGTAAATAAATAATTAAACCAAAATTTCATACTTGGTACACCACCGGATAAGTACGTTGATCGAAATTATAAATTGCGATTTGTACTACGTACGTCTTAATACAAAACGCAATTTATAATTATTACCTTTGTACATTTTCAAAAGTATAAATACGTTTGAAAATGCATTGCCAAGAGTAATATCTTATTGTTAATTATCTTTTAGTACTCCTTATGACATTATTATTGATTATACACACATTTGTAATTTTACCGTACATTATACCACTTTGACCATCTCTTGCTTGACACAACTACACAACATCATCAGCTCTACGTGAGACAATAACACAATACATAATAATATTTCTGTCACGGATAATCCTTTCTTTATTTTGATGGAAGAAGACGTGGAAATAACTACCTAACTCATCATTTTGAAGTACAGAACAATCATTAATGCAGTCTATCCTGTTGTAGATGCTAAGGTTAACAGTAAGGACAACAATTACATAATAAATGCATGTAATAAACATTAAAGCACGTAGAACCGGAACAAACGGAACGGATGTCGCGTACTTCTTCCAACCAGCCATGCTAAACCATCATCTAATAATTGATGTTGTTTTTACCTAAGCATTATATACTCAAATGCATTATTAAAATCATAATACCTATATTTGGTTTCACTAACTGAACTGAAGCTTAACCTTCCATGTTTAGTAGCACGAGATAATACATGAAAGTGCAAGCCTTTCTTTAAGTGTACTCATTGTTAGTTAATATAATGCAAGGTCGATGAGATGCAAATTAAATAACTCACTACTAAAATGAAACATCTTTCCGCAGATTGCATGGCTACATTTTTTGTTGTGAACAACGTTCTTTGCACTATATATATCACAAATATTGGATTATATATCATGAGACAGTTAATCTTTCTAATATTAAAAACACCCTGTGATTCTAAAGATGAGACTTCTAAATCTCAACCTTAGAATCTTTTATAGCAGAACTGCTATAAAAGATTCATGAATGGAAATTGAAATTAAACTACAATTTTGACGATAAAAGGTTTATCTGGTATATTTTTACTTTCACAAGTTGGTTTCAAAATATGTGTCTGAATTATGGATACATATACACTCAAAAACGTATTCTAAATTGTTTTCTTAGAAATCGCATAGTTCGTCATTTCTATAAGATACGATGCGATTAATATTTTAGTACAGTAGTCATTTATTTATTAAAATGAATTTTAATTAATAATTTTAATTTTATATTGTTCTAGTTTTTTAATTTACGTGACCTTCGTAAGAAAAACCTCGGTTGTCTCAGTTTACCTCGTAAGTATTTCGAACCAACATAAAGTTATTCTAGAAAAGAAATGAACCATCGGTAGTCATATTTGTCAGGAGAATGCATGAAGCATGTAAAAACGAAGGTGCAATTGAATTGGTTTTCATTCGTCAAGAATAGAATACCTAAGCATTTATGATTAAAGGGTACAATTACCTGTTTTCTTATACACAATGACGATGCCCGGGTTACCTCTGCCTGTTGGGTCGATAGGATCTGGCTTGGCAGGTCTGGCAGGTGAAATTGGGTGAAAACGTTCTCCATTGATGAATTGAATGGATATAGCAGCCACCGACAGAACCCAAACGGCAACTCTATGCCGCCTGGTGAAAGTCAACCAATTTGAAACAAATAACTGTGAACAAAATGACATAATATGTAAATATAGAATATTAGAAACTATGGTATCAATCAATTCGTAATCTGCTGAACCATGGTAATGCAATTGAATTCATTACTGAACAATAAGTAATTTATATCTAAAATATTTAATAATCTATGGAACAATTACTATGCTCGTAGAGAATTGTCATGTACAAATTAAATCATTTAAAAAGTTGCAAAATAATATGAATATAGCAACAGAAAATTAGCCGCTTGTTTTTTTCTAATGAAAATGTATTATATTATGAGTTATGCCTTCTATTTCTCCATGATTATTGGCTTAACTTAGTACGTGTTCAAATTTCGACCCTCTGAACTTTGTAAAATTCCTATTATTATTTTCTAATAGGTGTGATGTGTGATAGATTTTACTTACCATTTGACTGCTTTTTCTTTAATTGGGTACTAAAATCAATTGACAAAGAAAATCCTATGGACAATGGAAACACTTGATGTAGTATATGAATTAGCTTAAGCTCCACTTCTTTGTTCAAAAAATGAATTTAATATGATTAGGATGTTCGAATGCAGCACATATATATATAGCTAATTATTTGCAGAACAATTATTATTAACCTAATATATATTTTATTTTAATATTATCGTATTTCCTTATTGACATACACAAAACACTTTTCTACAGTTTCTGTTGACAGTTTGGTACTAATTTTATACAGTTGTGAAAATTGATAAATCCTTTAAAAATGCAAGAACAATCAATGTATCGTAATAAAATAACTTACAAAATTGAATTTTATTTTATTTATAAGAGAAACCTAGCTTCTAATATACTTGTAGCTTGTAGATAATATAACAAGTAATGTGTTTGCAATATTGCAATGCAAGACGCACATGAGAATACAACCCTTCTTCACCCTTTAACAAACTCGAATGCTCTCTCAAGTTTTCAGGATGAGACAATGAAAAACTGAGAGTCTGGACAGCAGTTTTCTACATGCATAAAGTTATAGCATACAGATCCTGTTAAATCTCCTACTTATATTTATTTATGTGCACATTATCCTTTTATGCCGCTGGATATGTATCACATGTGTAAAATCTGAGAAGCTGATTAAAATACTTCTGAGAATAAAGAGATGTACGTAATCGCAAGAGCTTAATTCACGAGGTAGTTCTTTGGTGTTCTATGAGCGTGTAAAGTAACAATTTGATGCCAAGATAAAAAGATGTCTCAAGAAGAACGAAGTCGATAGGGAGTGTTTGTTTCTGTACACAAAGAATTATTATTATGAGGATGATGGCAAGAAGATACGTATGCTTTTATATATCTCAAGTTGTTTCGCCTAAATTCCTCAACCTTGTCTCCTAGGTCATTGTTTAGATTTCAGATTTAACTCTGTGCGTATTACATTACGTCTTTTCATATTTGTCCACGTCCATTAGATACTTATATTAGTACAGACTAGTAGCATTTTCATTATTATTGTTGTAAGAGAAATGTGTATCTTTTTGTATATAAACTGCTGAGGATGGGGGTGGGGACTACGTAACTTCAGTACGTAACATTCAAATAGACCTGTACATAGGCTATACGTCGGTATGGATGTTGGACATGTAATTCTAAATGACGTTGACTCAAGTCTGATATTTCTACATAATTATAATTATTTAATAAAATCATGACTTTCAACAGGATGTTTAGAGACCTCACCGTTCACAGTGTCATCATCACTTTTGTTTTCTCTTACGTAAGTTGTAAAAATATGACTGCTCATACAGGCAATCCCCTATTTAATAAGGTTTTAAAATATATTTGAATTTTTTAATGCAAAAAGCTAACAAAATGTAATGGCATTCATTAGGTGATTTAATACAACAAAACACAAACATACATGCTGTTTCTTAATTGATTACATGCAGTAACTAGTAAAAATCATATTAAATACAATATGGATAGTTAATTCTAAACTTAAACTATTTCCAATTAATTGAAACATACTGTCATCATTTATGTATTTTTCATCATTCCATTCCAAAAATAATGATCATATTCACAAATTCTGACACCATTCAGCTCATACTAGAATTATTTTAAATCAGTGATACATTATGTTTATTAAGTGGTGGAAAGAAGTGAAATCCACTTGATAAGAATGCATTGTCCATCTGTCTTTAAGACAAAGTTGTTCCTCTGTCTAGACCTGAGCTACAATCTGGTAAGGTCAAAACATGAGGTCATAAGGTCACCCCTAGGTAAACCGATAAAAAATGCAAAACTCATCCAAATTTATGAAGGGAAAAGTTTTTACCCTTGACCTCAGCTACAATATGTTGGGATCAAAACATGGATCATAAGGTCACCAAGGTCAACCCATTGAAAAGCAAAAATTCACGCTGAAGGAAAGGACATGAAGAAAAATGACAAAGGAAAAAGTTGTTCCCCCTGACCTCGGCTACAACATGGTGGGGACAAACATGGGGTCACACGGTCATCCAGGTCGACCTATCAGAACATTTCAGTCCGAAGGCGTCAAAAAGTCTACAAATCATTAAAAAACTTTTCTCAAAGCACCCTAAGTTTCAAAAAATTTGTCTCACATTACCCCAAGATGGCCAAAATTTGTCTGCAAACAGCCCCAAAGTTATCCAAAATTTGTCTAACAGCACCCCAGGTTTCCCCAAAATTTGTTTCACGTTACCCCAAGTTGCCCATGTTCTACCACTTTTCTATACTGTTTTACCATGGTTTATTATGTTAGAATATTAATCTCATGTAGGCATACAGAATGAATATTTCAATTACATTATAATAAATGTATAAAATTTTGTTATTTTAAAAATAAAACAAAGACAGGCAAATGTAGTATCTACGATTCTCCACGGGGGGAGGTTTACAAGACACAAATACGACAGAAAATAGATATTGTATCGTTCATGTAGAAGTCAACGGATTCGACTGTTGTTCCAATGTCCAATGAAGAATTCCCAATTTTGCTTCAAAACGAAAGTCAATAGTGAATTATTGAGCCAAGAATAACCCCTTTGTCTTGGTCTTTGACTATTACAAAAAAATCTAAAAATATTCATAAGAGGGTGATAAAGAAGCAGGCTTAATTTTTTCAACTCTTTACCTGTCGTTTTGTACATTTTGTGATTATGTATAATTTTTGATAGTCGAAACTTTTATTCCGAAACCAAATACATTTTGCATAATCAATCTGTAGATGTAAAGTAACCAGTATAGAAGATACTACTTGACAATCAAAGAAAAAGTTGCATACAAATTGTTTTGTTGCACAAGCTTGGCGCATATTTTATTTATTTAATTATGGTAATGACAAGCAAAGAAGAATTGCAAAATTGAATTTAGATCAATTTGAGTTTATTTTTTATTTTTCAACAAATATATGTTAATGTTTAATATTACTGCATTACGAATTTACAATCTAGCAATAGAAAATTATTTAAAGCGAATCATCTAACAACATAATGTACTACATCAACACAAATTAATTTATATTATCACTTATATTATCCAGCATAATTACAATTTTGAAAGTTGTCTAAGAAGAAAGAAACACAAAATGAAATTAGAAGACTCTGATGCGTCCATTCAAGTCGAGGACGGCAATAAATCCAGCTCGCAAGACAATTAGGTCCAAGGGAAGTTCTAAGGAGTTGCTGCCAATTCGGTGGATGTTGTGAAGAACAATTCCGCTGGAAGAGTCCATCACTTTCACGCAATTGTTCCGGGAGTCGCACACCAAAAGGTTTCCGGAGACGTCCACTGCCAGTCCCGAGGGCCGCTTAAGAGTTGAATGGTCCACCAGAAGACTGCAGGCTAGGAAATTGATGTCCAGTTTGAAGATGCTGTGCAGGTTGAAGTCAGAGACAAAGATGTACTCACCTGCAAC